>NW_019379473.1:1091394-1125486 GCF_000648655.2 Copidosoma floridanum
GACTATAAAATTGCCTAATTTCCCCCTACCCCCCTCCTGTAATGGGAGGCCTCCCATCCCTTTCCTTGTCCTTTTCCCAAGTGCTAAGTGCCCATAGTAGTGCCCTTATTAAAGGAGCCGGACGTAGAGCACTCTAATATATATTCGACGCGTGTTCTTCTTGTTCTCCGCTGATGGTATAAAGTACACTTGCACTGAATTGCCGGTTGATGGGTGATCGTTAATTAATGAAGTGAGACAGCGATGTATCGATTTACGAGAACCGATGCCCGTTAACAGCCCCATTTTTTCCAACGCAAACGTTGCCCTTTTTTTTCACCGTATGAGTTATTCCGCGCGTGTTTTCTCCTTTGCGAATGCGTTAGCCGAAGGAGCAAACTAACGAGGCCCGCAAGCTGACGCGAGACAAAGGAGCTTTCACGCGAGGCAGTTTCTAATGCGTCAAAGGGGGAGGGGACGGGGGTGGGAAATGCGGAAGGTCAGCCGTGGTGCGTTAAGTGTCTCTAAATACCTGCCTAACGAAAGATTCAATTGCTGTGTTTGCGCATCCACGGAATAGAGGAGCTGTCGCTGGTGAAATGCTCGTCATTACGACATACCAGGGGGGGGAGGAGGAGGAGGAGCTTGTCTCTACGGTAAACCGGCAGTCGGGAATTTCAGAAATGAGCGCCGTTACTTATGAATCGGGAGGGGACAAAAAATGGAAAATACCTACATCTCGACGCGTTTCTCACTTTTTTTTCTTTTCTTTTCTTTTACGCTGATCTCGCATCAGCACTTTGGGACGCACACAGCAGCTTTCTTGGTCGAGTAGAATGTCACGCTGGAATCCGGCGATTTTTACGACCGAGTGAAAATCGTCGCAATGACGGTTCGAGGGTTTTTTTGTCACGCACAGCCGGCCCGCTATGTTCGCGTAATTTTTATCGCCGCTCTCGGCAAGAACTCGAATTCCGCACTACCGAGTGTCCGATGGAAAATAATTGTCGACGGGGAAACTTACTTGTGCCCGCTTTTGAAATGATAAATAAACAAATAGATAGTTACAAGCCCCGTAAAGTTGTAAGCATCGCCAAACTTTTCTCAATGCGCTTAAACAACGTTTAAAAACATTTAAATAAACTTTACATCAATTTGTAATTGTACAACTGTTTTTTTTTGCCTCCCACATGAGTGTAGGTTTCTGTGGGAATTGTATGCATACTTTTTTGAGGAGAAGCTACTCAAACTTTATTATTTTTACATTTTCTAAATAAAAAAAAAAAAAAAAACGCACCTTTTGGTCCGGCAGTTTTTGAGTCTCGTGTAATTTACTTATCGCTAAATTTTATCATCGCTAGCAAGAAAAGATCGACAGTCTCATACTCAAAGTTTTTAATAACTTATTTCTCATACGAGTGCAACTGATGCGTATGCGCACGCGCATGTGTAAGTGTATAAAACACAAGTTTGTTTATTGATCGAGGGAGCGCTTTTGACAACTCAAATCCGTGAGTTTTCCATTTTTCGATAAAATTTTACAAGTAGATACACACCCCCTCCCTGCCTTTCGATAAAAATTACATTAACACTTCAATGAGATAATTAACAACTATCGCCGAAGTAACTGTAAAAATTGCGAGAAGCGCTCTCTCTCTCTCTCTCTCTATTAGCGCAGCTCTGTGTGAATCAGCGCTTTTGTTAGTTGTAACGATCAGTGCCGATGTACACATTGACGGCTGATGTGGCCGATCGAGTGGCCCCCGTTCGATCGATTACACGTGCATTTAGCTGGATACGGCACNGTGCGTGTGTATCCTCGTTCTCTCGCTTCTCGGTGGGAGCTGTCGCTGGTGAAATGCTCGTCATTACGACATACCAGGGGGGGGAGGAGGAGGAGGAGCTTGTCTCTACGGTAAACCGGCAGTCGGGAATTTCAGAAATGAGCGCCGTTACTTATGAATCGGGAGGGGACAAAAAATGGAAAATACCTACATCTCGACGCGTTTCTCACTTTTTTTTTCTTTTCTTTTCTTTTACGCTGATCTCGCATCAGCACTTTGGGACGCACACAGCAGCTTTCTTGCTCGAGTAGAATGTCACGCTGGAATCCGGCGATTTTTACGACCGAGTGAAAATCGTCGCGATGACGGTTCGAGGGTTTTTTTGTCACGCACAGCCAGCCCGCTATGTTCGCGTAATTTTTATCGCCGCTGTCAGCAAGAACTCGAATTCCGCACTACCGAGTGTCCGATGGAAAATAATTGTCAACGGGGAAACTTACTTGTGCCCGCTTTTGAAATGATAAATAACCAAATAGATAGTTACAAGCCCCGTAAAGTTGTAAGCTTCGCCAAACTTTTCTCAATGCGCTTAAACAACGTTTAAAAACATTTAAATAAACTTTACATCAATTTGTAATTGTACAACTGTTTTTTTTTGCCTCCCACATGAGTGTAGGTTTCTGTGGGAATTGTATGCATACTTTTTTGAGGAGAAGCTACTCAAACTTTATTATTTTTACATTTTCTAAAGAAAAAAAAAAAAAAAACGCACCTTTTGGTCCGGNTAATCGAGGCCTCTCGCGGCGCACGAGCCCATGTCCACACATGCAAAGTTACCAACGCATCCACACACACACACACACACACACACCCATGTATAGAGAACTTTTAAACTTTTATTAATAAGGATAAATCAGAGGCGCCCCGTGGATGAAGTTGTCGGCGGAGAGGAGAGAACACGGGCCCAGAATCACATCCACGGGTCCCCCTCCTCTCCACCTTGTCGTTCCTCGCATGCGCATGCACGCGCGGGTATATAATACAACACACGCGACTACTCACGCTGCACCTCATCGCTTTACGACCCCGACTCTCGGTGATGTCGTCCTCCTCCTCCTCCTCCTCCTCCATCTCTTACTTCCCTCGATACGTGCTGATGTGTCTATATATCCATGCACACACGCGTGCAGCACATGAGCACGTTGTACGCGTACACATGATAATATAATACACATAGAGTCGTGCCGCGAGATATTTATCGACTTGCATCTCCGGCGTATAGGTAGATATATATATGTATACACGTGTGTCCCAGCCAAACAGCCCATGCAAGAGAGAGAGAGAGAGAGAGAGCACCTAACGCGCTGTAATATCATTTATGAAAATTTTTCCAGATAGCCGGCAATCGTTGTCTTCGCGTGTCGTGGGGAACGGTAGAGAAAAAAAGAAAAAAGTCGCGTTTAACGACCTTCGCGTTCCATCAATTTAACCCCGCGTCCGTGTCGGTCACGACTTTTTGTTACCGTACCCTGTCCACTCCGTGCAATCGCGCTCTCTTGGAATCCACCTCGTTTCATAAACAATACTGTCGCGGCCGGTTTCAGTGGTACGAGTCAACGTATGTGCTGCTGCCGCTGCCGATAGTCTTTTTTTTTTCTCTCATCCGTACAACAGAAAAGATCGACAATCACCGTTTGTATACCTATATCTGCCCACCTATTCAGCACGTATGTAAGCAACATTGACAACCCACACAACCTAATTAATGATACTCCGAAAGCAGGGCAGTTTTCACCGTTTGCCATTCGAGTGCTCGCAAACTCCACCCGTTTATTTCATAATAACTCGTTGTACTTAATTGCGGGAAAGGTGCACAGAATCGAGCGTAAAAAAAACAATCGGTTATACGTGTGACACGATGCGAGGCTGAAACCGATCCCGAGCACGTTGGCTACATTCCCTCGTAATCGATTGTCGCTGATACATATATATATATATTTTTTTTATATTACAGTGCTTTACGTCCGGCTCCTTTGATAAGGGCACTACACAGGGCACTTAGCACTTTGGAGAAGGAAGGGTCGAGGGATGGGAGGCCTCCCATTACTGGGNTTCCGCAACCAGTGCGTGTGTATATATATATACATAGGGATACGGTGGGAAGAAAGAAAATTTTGGACTTTTTTTTTTTTTTCATTTTTCCCAACCACCGTGAGACGGGTGAACGTGGACCGGCCGGAAATGCTCCGATGACGCGTCAACCTTCGGGTGTAACAAGTCATCGGCCGGGGAACAAATTATCGGCGATAATCCGTTTCATTGTGCCCGAAATCACCAAGGTCGTCAACAGCATCCGGACGCGGGTGGACCACCGCAGGGGCTCCCCAGTTCCGCAAACACGGGCCTACGACGCGTTATTATGCCAGCGAGAGGAGAAGCGCCATGAGCCGTGCCAAATATTTTGCCGGGCGAGCGCAAGTGAATGAGAATTTGCATGATTTATGTGTACTTTGGACAGTCGTCGCTCCGACGAAGCACATCATCTATTTCCATCCATCTCCCTTCCGAAGGGCCCGTGCAGGAGGGCTCCTTCGTTATGTACACGGCGAGTTGAGAAAAAGTTGGAGGCATATCGTAAACCACCCGCTCGCTGTATTTAAAGTATAGAAGAAAGGACGCGCGCGAGAGAGGCACTTTCTTCAGGGAGGAGCTGTTGACTGTACAATGTCTCTCTCTCTCTCTCTCTAGTCTCCGTGTATACCCTTCGGAGAGCTTCTTTCTCCGATGTAGGGCTACGAGTTGCGGAGGGATGGACAATGCATTGTATGGACTGGCTGGTGGTGGCGCACGGGGGAGTGAAGGCCCCAAAAATGAGACGCTGGGGACGTAAGGACATCGGTCTTGTGATTATTGAGACTTTTTGTACTTTTATTCGGGAAGGCCCGCTCGGATTGACAGTCGCGAGGAGACATGAGTAATTACCAGCTCGGGTGATTTATCACCGTATACTCCTTATGACTCTCTTTTTTTCCTCCTCCCCCTTTGCACACGTTTATCGTCCGACAAATTCGAGGAGACGATCTGTCATCTCGAGCAAGTGCAATTGACGGCTCATGGTATACATAATCATTGAATTAAAAACAAAAGTATATAAACAGCGATAAAATTAACTGGCTCATTCAATTAGTTGTCGCGGTTACGCTCTTCCAGTGGGTAAAAAATAGAAGGGTACAACCGTGCGTACAGAGAAACTCCATCAATCAGCGGAGCAGCAAGTGTCACCTTCCTGACAAACCTTTCATAAATTGCCGGGGCAAATTAGCGGCAATTAAAGTTTTTCCCGTGGACCCTCGTTTCCACTTCCCATCCCACCTTACCGCGTTGTCATCATCGGCACGAACCATATAGAGGTAAGGGAGAAAGAAAACGTGCTCTTAACGAGAAGCGACGCTCAAGCGTTTGCGGAAAATTACCGAGCCCGGTAATATCCATATACATGTATGTATGTATGTATGCCTACTCGTTTGGTGCATCGGTAGATCGGCCACGGGAGATACATAATACGCGTGTGTGCGTGTCAGAGGAGGCTTTACTTAACGCTACTCTGCTAATTTGCGACAAGAGAAAGAGCCTCCCGTGCGTGCAGTGTATACCTACTCGTTGAGCATTTTTCCCGGTCCTTTGTCCGCTGTAGCGACTGCGCCACACAGAGTGCACACTGCAGCTACTTTTTTATACTTTGTCAGTCGATTGGTGACGCGTTAGTTTTTATTGTATTATTCCATGTTCTGTAATTAATGTGAAGGATAAAAATTACAGTATATGAGCTCTGTGGCGGTTACATTGATAACGGTAATGATGTATATTATACCTATACGTGAGAGAGTATGACCATTTAGTGAAAAATTGTGCAACGTCAAATGGTATATTTTTTTTTGTGAGGAAACAAAGGGGTCCTGTGTGCAGGTGTAAAAAATCGCACTCGAAAAGATAACTACTGTAACACTTCGTGGAACGGGGAGGCAAGGGTACCTTTACGCAGGTGCCCTTTTTTTCCCCAGAAACGATGTTTCCCCGTGTACCCTGTACGCGTAATGACGACGGTAATGCGTGCAATTTTTCGAGCCAGCACCAGTAAGTGCGTCGCAAAGTGCACCTCTATCGAACGCTGCAGGGACGACGACGGTCCTCGATCCCTTTTATCCTCGACGCGCATGCGTGTGGCGAGAGATAAAGAGGCCCAAGGCCAAAGAAAAGCACAATCGGCGATGGAGAAGCCCCAATTAATCGACGATCAACCGCATAATGATACCTCCCTAGGTATATGTATATAACTGCGCAGGCCATTAGCATTTCCCTAATCTGGACACGAGAGCGAACACCGTCTCTAGGCGCTATCGGACCTTTCATAAATTACCCGCAAATTAACTGTCCGAACCGTCGCGTCGCCCGCCCCCCCCGCCCCGCAATTCTTGAGGATCCTAGGAGGGAAAAAAAAAAAAAAAAAAAAAAAAAAAAAAAAAAAACACTCAGGTGCGAGAGCACTCAAGTAAATGATACAGAGTCTTGGGAGCAGTCGGCACTCGGCGGATCCCATGTATAGCCACGACAAGCGACGCACGAGATTCGCCATGAGTAGCCGCTCGGTGAACAGGTATATAATATACTCGTATGTAATATACTCATATAGGGTGTATTGGATTTCGAGCTGTCACGCATCCATATGCCCACTCCATCTTCGAGGGGCCCAAACAATACTCACGCTCCGAGGGGCATTAGAGGCACTGGGCTGCCCACCCCCTTCCTCTTCATCAGCTCGTCTCACCTCGAAAATGGCATATTACACCGGAGCGCCTGCAGATCCCTTGTAATAAATATATCTTCGCTTCCACATGTGAAGGTGACGACGCATGTATATTTTATGTGTACACATGTGAGCTTTGCTCGTTCGTGACACCTTGCCGAGCGCTCGACTTTACTTTTGCCGACCTCCGGCTTTTACTACTCAATTGATTGAGATTTTCTCGAGCGGCGTTCATTTTTTTTCGAGGTGATGGGTCGTAAATGACTGATCGGACAACTTTATTCTTAGCGTTTTTGTTTTTTAACTTTTTTTATTTGGAACGGAACAATCTATAAAAAATATGCACTTTGGTTTTTCTCAGCAAGAATATTAGTATCGCATTGCGGAAANTTTTTTTTTTTGTTTTTGTTTTTTTTTTTCATTTCTTTCTTGTTTACTCATTGCTTGCACCAGAGAGTAAATACTCCCATTTAGAAAAAAACAAACCATTAGATCATCCACACTATTTAATAAAAATATGCATTCCGAGAGAGTGACTTGAAAATGTCCCAAAGCACTGCGATGGAAGTCAATCAGAAAGAGGAAGATGGGGCGTATGAGTTACCAAACATGAGTCCTAATTGAGAGCTGCTGAAGTATATGGAAGCTGCTGTTGCATATATCTCACGTGTGATGTACATCAGGGAGGGAGGATATATATATATAGGGGTATAGCCTCGTAAATTAGATAATAGGAGGAGAAGGTAAGCGCGGCTGTGCTTGTAATCTCTCAGTACACTATATCTATATATAGGGAGCGGCGATCTGACAGTAGCGATCTCATTCTTAATAGCGGCGAGCGGATGATCGGGGGGAGGCCCATTCGCGGGCGCGTGTTAACGAGACACGTGTTGCAGGTGACGTCGAAGCACCACCTGAACCTGCACTCGCAGTTGACCTTCTCCCTGACGATCCTCGTGTCGTATCCCCTCCCGCAGCAGAGCAGCTCGCAGCCGTCGACTCCCTGGGAGGTGGCATTGCACTGCCTACCGTGAGTCCCCAGGGCCCCCGTCTTTCGATTCGNTATATATATAGGGGTATAGCCTCGTAAATTAGATAATAGGAGGAGAAGGTAAGCGCGGCTGTGCTTGTAATCTCTCAGTACACTATATGTATATATAGGGAGCGGCGATCTGACAGTAGCGATCTCATTCTTAATAGCGGCGAGCGGATGATCGGGGGGAGGCCCATTCGCGGGCGCGTGCTAAAGATCACTCTCATATTCGTCTAGCTGACTTCCATGTACGTGGACTTTGGCCTATGAGTGCATGTGTAAGTGTATAAATAATAAGTATATTCTAGCGTATACGTGTATAAATGTACATATATATTTTCTTATTCTACTAACAAATAAATTTAGTTTTTGTTTGTTAGGAATCAGCTGTCGGTCCAAATACCTTATTTACTCCCACTTACAGTATGATATCCTTGTAAACCATTGACTTGACGTTGTAGTGTTAGGCTATACTGACTGAAATGTATAAAGAGGTAATAATGTGTTATACATCGAACTGACGTTAACCTGCTGTACGAATTTCTGTCTATGTAGTACAGTGTTGTTGTGTATGTCAGGTCTTTTTTTTCACATCCTTGTGAAGGTCCTTATCATACGTTAGTCTATTTATTTTTCCTCGGTTCTCGATTTATGATGTAAAGCTGTAATTCTGTTTCTGTTAATTAAAAATTTTAGTATTGAAATATGTGTATTAAGAAATTAAATTTCATTAACAACCCAGTCATATATTATCTGTTGATTTAATAATTCTACTTGCATGATCATTGATTAGCCGCTGCTTGCACTCATACAGTTGTAAGATCTTACAAGGCTGACCACAACAATAGTTACAATCCTACACAAGAGTACTAATGGTAATGGTGATAGTTAGGCTCCTGATTTAAATGTTGGAACCCAATTCGACGTTGACATTTCTATTCGCAGTAACAAATGTTAAGATTGTTCATTGCTTAGATTCTTGGGTGTAGTAGTGTGAATCGATATTGTAAGAGGAGTACTTTATGAGATTGTTTGGAGGTTCCACACGTATTTCGACTTTTGCGACAGTAGCTCTTTTTAAATGAATCAAGATACATCTTGCGCATTAGCAGACGCTGATATGAGAATGTCTGAGCGCTCACTTGTAATAATTTTAGAACAAAGCTGGGTGTGTTAAAAGTAAAAATTTTAATTATATGACATGGAATGGCATGAAGTTAAAATGCTCTTATCCAGCGTAAATAAACGCTGGAGATATTTGCCAAAAACCCCGTTTTCCATTTATAATCACTCTAATTTGATCAGTCGCACTAAATTGAACAAAGTTTTTATATATTAAGCAGGCTGTATTTGACCTTTTATCAAAAATAAATAAGGGCCATTTTTCATGGCCTTATGATTTAGTACTAGCATTACTAACTAATTTGAATTGTTTGTTTTGAACTAACAGAATCGGAATTAGGATTTCCAGCTTTGAAGGGCTTGTTTGACTCGTACACAAAATATTCTGACTCTTTTACGAAAAAAATTAACGTTATTATCAGACACTATAGAAATATATAGTATATTCAGCTTTAAAAGTACTCCACAGAGACATTCCAGTTAAGCACAATACCAACTAAAATCTTAGTACGTTTGAGTGACGAAAAATTAAACCATTTGCAACTTTACAGATCATATAGTTAAGCGTCACATGCAGGTAAATTTTTTAACTATTTGTCTCTCTTAAAATATGTCAACGAAGTGGCCATTCTTAAGAAAGTAGTGTTTTTTCACATTAATTTATAATTATAATATGCCTTATTTCCTACTAAAACTCGATAGGTAAAAAGAGTTTGGGACACGGCATAAAACTAACATTTTGATACTTCTTTTTCGATTTTTGCAGCAAAGAAGACAATATGTCGGATCAAAATTACGTGCCCAAGGAAGCATAAGACTTCTCTAAGGTTTTTTCACTTTTACCTTATTTTATTTTATTTTTCCCCAAGTACACGAGCCCTGGATGTTACCTAATGCAGTTACGGAAGTATCACTTATTAGAAGATGCCAATGTCCCAATTCCAACGGTGGAGGGATCCTGCAAGTTAATCAATAATCTTTTAACATTAAAATAACGTTTAATGATTGTCACTGCTTCTTAAAAATACTACTTTTATGGCGATAGCTGTAAGTTCCGTCAATGTTTACAATTGCAGCAGCATTATTAGGTTAGGAGTTATACAGCATATTAAAAAACTTGATAATTTGATATTGAAAATGTTGTTCCCTAGTTATTAAATAGAATTTAACGTGACTTAGAGTGTAACAAACCATCAGTGATTCTTTTACAGTAGACATAGCTAAGCTCGTAGCTTGCCTGCTTGTATATTGGAACATCAATGAAAAAAGTTTGTCTAACAGTTCTTGATGAAACTTGTATAAGAACATGAGTAAATCAATTTTTCGTACGTATCTAAGCCATTCTACCCAAGGGATTGGATACAATACGTCTAAAAAATAACAAAGTCCGATTTTGTCATAGACATCTTCTCTACACGATCTTACAGCTCCTAGGAAAAAAATTTTACACTGTAGAAAGAGTGTCACTTTGCATTTATCATACAGTCTAATTTAATCATCCACATCGTTGCGAATAAAACAAAAATTGTTTCGAATCTAAGTGAGAACATTTAATCTTACGCTAAATGGATTCATGTGTATTATGATATATGTACGTAATAACAGTTCATAAATACTCGAGTTTAAAGACCAACATCCAAAAAAAGTCTTTTAAGTTTGTTTCGTCAATAAATTGCTATTTCACGAATTTCTCTTTGTTTATCATTTTCATCTTAACGTTCATTAATGTGATTCACTTGCCATCCATTTTCTCGTTTGATTGCAAACATAATACCTAGCACACTTGGCCATACTAGAAATTTTTTCTAGAAAAAATGATATTTAGTTTTTTTATTTAAACAATCGTCTCAAATAATTTGAAATAAGATTGTTATACAAAATACTACAGATCGCGCTCGGATCAAAGAAGCCCAGCGAGAAAAAATGGCCATGCCCTACACGTGTCTCATGGTACTTTACTCTACTACATTTAACGACTATTTAACGACTTCAACGAGATCGACACTGACAATGCTGACTTTCTTTTAAACCAAAAGTACAGATTTATTGACACCACATAAACAAAACGTGGATACTGTTTGTAGCACAAAGCGATGCAAAAAAAAACCTGGTCCGATGAGAATAACGTTTCATAAAGCGGTTTGCTTTAAGTCAGTAGGCAACGCGAGAAAAAGGAGCAGTGAAAAAATAGAGA
Source organism: Copidosoma floridanum (assembly GCF_000648655.2). The sequence continues at coordinate 1,102,311 of NW_019379473.1, forward strand.
TCATTTCCGTTGCTAGTGCCAACAAACGGAGATTGCTGAGATGACTGAAATTGAAGTTCGACACTGCAACGAAATTACAAAATACATATATGTATAGACACGCATACAGGCCCTACAGTCACATCTAAGTGACTCCAAGAACAAAGTATAGCTAATTAACAGATCACTTTTTTAACTTACACTATAGATACTACATCAAAGTTAAACATTAAAATACATTTTAAAACACGTTAAATAAAATGAAAGTCCAATCTAAGGTAATTAAGAGCACTTTAAGATTCTATTGATTAAAGTAATAAATCAAGCACTGGGGCCTAAGTAACCCAAAAAATGTAATGATTTTATCATGAATTTAATTACTTGAGTGTAGAATTCTAAGTAAGCAACAGCGGGGTTAAGGATTTTACTTACTAATTTAGGGTATTCAATATATTATTTAGAGTGTCTACCTAATCAATTACTTTAATATGTTTATATTATTCATTAATTTATGCTTATCCAAATAAAAACCAATAAGAAGATTGGAAAAGATAATAATTAAGGAGAAATATCATGCCATAACATATTACAATCAGCTAAAAGCTGATAAAGAAAGGTTGCATTACGTGATCGTTATTGTCATGTACTCTCATTAATAATCCCAACATGCAACTTTCTCTTTCAATATTCATTTGTTTAAGAATTCTTGTGTCGATGGGGGGCGAGTAATGTTGGTATATCTAATAAATGCATTCAAGTAGCCAAATTATTGTGAGTAGCTCCACCAAGAAGGTGAATCTAAGGCTTGAATCGATCAACTATGGAATTAGTTAAATTGCGCAAACATCTAATTTCAAGGAGGTGACAATTACGCTTGATGATTTTATTCAGTAATTTAAGAACCTAGCACATGATCTCAAATAACTGAAAGAACTTTATAGTTTTATACTTTGATTTAATACATTAAAAATTTTGGGCCAATTAATAAAAAGGACTCAATAAATTTTTTTACTCACTTCTTGAAGCAACTGCCTAATCTTAAGTAACCAAGTGTGCTTTTAGATCATTTCTTATCAAATGAATAATGTCAACTTATTCTTAGTTACTCAAATTAATCAGAGATTTCATTGATTAATATAAGAAAGCAAGTGGCAAGTACTAAGTGACCAAGATAGTTTAAGGATCTTTTTTAATTTTTTAATGAAGCGATAACCTAATAATAAGTGCCTAAGAGTGCTCAAAAACTTTTATTTTTATTATTACTAAAATAAATAGATCCTTATTTTCAGGAATTAAGAGAGCTTAAGATTTGAGTGATAGCTGATGGAAAGTTTGAAAATAATGAGTGGTGAGGTAATGTATCAGTTTTTTATTTTAATAAACAACTTTCAAATATGCTGCCTTACCATCTTGCTGTACATGGTCACTCGTGTGGCGATTAAGTCTTGCACCTTATGAGGGCCTAGTTATATTCACAACTGTACGGGCCAAAAAATTAAGAGATTTTTATTTTCATATATAATTGATAGTAGTACTACTTGAGCAATTTTTTTAGCTTTAAGGTTTTATTTATTATATTTATCAAGAGGAGCACCTTATTCTAAGTAACCAATACCACTGAAAAATTTTAATTATAAATTAAGACATTTGAGTGCCTAATCCTAAGTGGCATTAGGATTTAAAATTCAGTTAAATAATTAAATGAATCTAGCACACAATCCCGAGGAACAAAGAGCACTTAAGAATGTGATGTCTGGATTGAATGATTTGAGTGCTGAATCTTAAGTGACTTAGAATGCCTAATGATTATATTCAGTAATAAAATGGATCAAACTCCTTATTCCAATTAACGCATAGTTCTGAAAAATTTTGTTTTCTTATTTTATTAAGTAATATCCAGATTATAAGTGATTAAAATCTCTTAATAATTTTATTGGTTACTCAAATAAAACAAACGTTAGGAATTTTATCTAACAGTTTAATAAATTAATAGCTTTATTTGAAGTAACCAAAAGTAGAGGATCATTTTACTTCCAAACGCTAAGACTGTAATGTTAACTATATAATTATAGTATGGGCTTATTTTATTTTTTAGTTGTCTGTAAAAATTACTTCTCTTGAGAACAGGTAAATTAAATAATAATCACTTGTTTGTAGTCAATCTTTACTTTACTTTATTCGTATGAATACGTTACAGCTGCCTCGGTATACAGTATTTTTCTCAGACGTGAGTTCATCCAGACTAAATAACTCATACGGCATTATTACTTTTAAAATATACACACATTAATCAGAGTTCAACCACAGACGAGAATACATACGCATCGTACATAGTCAATAAATAGTCAGTAAATACAATCATGTTATATATAAATTTAGCAGAGGTGAATTATTCAAATTCAACAATTCATTTAATAATGTATCTAAATTTTTTAACTTATTGATCTTTAATGCTTACAACAAATCTAACTTTTTTTTCTCTGAATTTTTTTCTCAAAATGAAATATTTTCTGCCCCTTTTGATCCCATTAGCCCCCTTCTGGCGGGGATTTTTATGAACTACTTGGAAGAAGAGATTATAAAACATAATCTGAGTAATAATTTACTATTTTGGTATCGCTACGTTGATGACATTATATGCTGTTGGACTGGCAAAAATAGACAATTGGATAAATTTTTTGATTACATTGACACATTACATATTGATATCGGATTTGCACAAGAACGAGAAATTAATAATAAAATCAATTTTTTGGATTCAACATTACACAGAATAAGCGATCAAATAGAATGTAGTATTTTTCATAAACTATCTCACCTTGACACAATGATACAAAACCCTTCTACTCACTCTTTTACACATAAAATGTTCGCATCTTACAGTTATATTTATAGACTTTTTTCCGTTCCCTAGAATCCTCACAATTATACAAAAAAATTAAATATTATAAAACAAATAACACATAATAACGGTTATGTTCCAAACGTCATTGATAATTAAGTTGAAAAAATGAAATACAAAATTGCTATAAAAAAAGTCTTCCCCTTACCAGCAAAAGAAAATTTAAAATACTTTCTTATTACATATAATGGTAAATTAGCAGAAAAAATAAAAAATTATTTCAAAAAATACTATATATAAATAGCATTTAAATATAATGAAAATTTACAAACAATCATCAAAAATACTAAGGAAAAAAAAAATTAAAGATAAGTCAGGTGTGTATGAACTTAATTGTGGATCTTGTAATATGAAATATAGAGGACAAACTGGCAGAGCTTTTGAATATGGACTAAAAGAACATAAAAATTCTTATACAAAGAAATAAGATACTTCTAATTACACTAGTCATTTACTGAACTGTGACCATGTTTAAAATGATAAGTTTAAAGTTTTACATACATGTAAAAAAGGAAAAAAGTTAGATTTGTTGGAAGCATTAGAGATCAACAAGTTAAAAAATTCAGATACATTATTAAATGATATGTTGAATTTAAATAATTCATCTTTACTAAATTTATACATATTATGATTATATTTAATGACTATTTATTGACTATGTACGATGCGTATGTATTTTCGTCTGTGGTTGAACTGTGATTTATGTGTGTATGTTTTCAATGTAATAACGCGGTGTAAGTTATTTAGTCTTGATGTACACACGTCTGAGGAAGGTACTGTATACCAAAACAGCTGTAATGTATTCATACGAATAAAGTAAAGTGAAGATCGACTACAAACAAGTCATTATTATTTAATTTACCTTGAAATGGATTTTGATCAAGTAACGACCAATAATATCAATTTTTCTTGAGACGAGCTTATTATTAAATGTTTGCACATTAAAAATTGAAGTTTGCTTGATTGTTACTGACATCTTGAACTAAACGTAATAATTAGATATCCTGTCTGCAACTAATAAGACCATAATGAAATATCCATTTATATTGGAACTCTTAAGAGAAGTCTCTGAAGAGAACTCTGCCAGAAAATTCTCGAAGCCATGAACTTCCAGAAATTATCCGTAATATATTACAATTGGTTTCAATAAAAAAAATTTAAAATAGGAGATTTATCAATCCGTAGTTCTGTAGTAGTTTTACAATAAATATAATATAAAAAAAAATGATAAAAATATTAATAAAACGATTAGCTCCAAAATGCAATACCTACATGTTAAGTAGATATAAATGATGAAAAATATCAGATTGTAAATGGTGTCATTTACCACGCTACAATTTTTAAAAAATTACGCAGGAAAATTTTCATGCAGTACAACATTCACGTTTTATTAGATCTGAGAATATTCGTAAAAATTGTCATGCACAATGGGCCAGGGCTGTGTTTTTAATGGAAAGTTACAATGACATAGTGAAGCTTTTATTTTATGTTATGCAATACGTTTAACAAAAATCATTAAAATGTATTTGAGATTAAGGTTTTCAAAAATTAGTTTTTTTAATTTTAACCATTTAGAATCAAGTGATGTTGTAAGAGCCACTGTTAAAAGGATAATAAATAATTAAAAAGTGAAAAATATTTTTAATCTATGGCGAATCACCAAGAGACTTTGGTAATTCAGTGACTAAAACTATTACTGCTGAAAAAAAAGAAACTAAAAATGTTTTAAAACAATCAGTACATCAAACTTTCTTTTTTAATCGTTTCATTTATAATCGTATTCTATTCTACTAAGTCAGTTATGAAGCATTATTCAAAATAAATAATAGTAACTGGAAGTCAGCTAGGATCCATTTAAGTTTCATTAGTCTTGTAAAAGTGAGACTTAAGCATTCAGAAGAATATACATTCTTTATTTTCTTTCATTTAGTTGGGGTGCAATTGACTTAATGATAAAAATGCTTAAAAAAAACATATGTTGTAAAGAAACACTGCATGGACGTAGTCACTAAATTTAAACAATATCATGTGGATCTTAAGAAAAATATTCATTTAGTTTCCTGTTTCATCGTATTTAACATGGGCTTAAATGAATGTTATTTATGATAACTTCATTGATCCACGTGCAAAGTTTCAAGAAAACAGCGTCTGCAGTTATAGAGATATTCGCACAAATTTAAATAAGTTGACTTCCAGCTTGTATGCTTCATTTACATAGGAGAAAAGAATGCACTGAGTACACTGTCTGGTATCAGTCCAACTTTTCATGCGGTACGATGGCTTTTAACAAAATCACTTCCAGAAACTGTTTTGGTAAAGCTATAAAATGCAATAGGTATGGAAGACAAGAAGCAGTGGTAAACTTAGTGAGTAAGCTGGAAGAACACCAGATTATACCTACATTTTATTTCAATAGTAAAACCTCGTAAACGCAAAAGTATTTCTCTTTCTTTTTCTAGCACTTATAAAAACTCTTGTTTATAGTGCAGCATACACGTTATTTGACAGAGATTTTTCCTCTTTCTGCGTTAATCCACGCGTCCACCCAACTCCCTTTCTTAACGCAGTAGCCGCACGCTTGCACCATCTGTAGACCTAAAGCCTCTTTATTAACAATAGCCCTTTATGAGACTTTGTACTTTAATGCTATATTATTAAAATCTTCTATTTTAAAAATTTATAGCATTCTGTAGTCGAAACAAGATCAGATCGGCTATGTTGTCATTTTCTTAAACATTACAAGTTTCATGAATTCGTTGAAAAATCTATGTTGTGCGACACTTCATGAGGCTAAATTTTTACCCTTGCATTTATAGATTTATAAATAAGCTATATTATAACCTATCATCTTTTAAGTTGATAACCAAATGCTTCTCAAGGATATACAGATTCTTTAATGTTATCGACTCTTGGAAAAAGGAGCGTTACAAGCTCTTATGAATGTGTTGAAGCATCGAGATTGGAATGCACCCAATGAAATTTAAACTTCTCCACTGTACTTACATAATTGACGAAATAGGTATTTTTTAACCCTCTTCCTTCTAAGTCAATAACAAAACATTTTAAAAATATACATGAACTTCTTTAGCGTCACGAGCTCTTAGTTTATATTTTGAAGGGATTGAATTCACAAATTTGCAAGCCTGTAGCCCTGGCTTACTGGGGTCGAAAAATCGGAAAAAGATTTTACAACATGCTCAACGTGTATAAAGTAAAAACGTTTAAAAAAGAACGCCAATATTTAATTGCGTGCATTTGTGAGAACATTTTTCGTTGAAATAATAAGGAGGTTTCAGCCTGTACCGCACTAGTAAAATAACAGAAACGGGTTCTCTGCTTGACCAGTACTTCAGTACTCTGCACACTTATACATGTGCACTACTTTACTGTAAACGTCCGAGTATCTTTCTGGTTAAAAAAAAGTTATTCATAACTAAGTATCAAAAAATTTTACCGAGAATTTTGTTCCGTTTAGTCTCGAAAGTGTCAGTGCAAAGTTATAGATTCGGATGTTTTACTATCTAAACTTTACAAGTAGCCTTGTAAATAAATCTGTGTGACAATTGTGTAGTGTGTGGATAACGCAGTCCATTGAGCATGTATCATCCATCGTATGATGTGTTTTCTTGTAAAAAATCACTTTTTCTACAATTATCTCAATTTTGTTTCCAGTTATCCATTTTTTGACCACGGAATTAGAAAAATAAAGTTTTTGTCAATAATACCTATGTACTCGTCGTATCTAACACTTAAGTTTAAGATTGTAATTCATCGACCTTACTGTGTTTACCGTAAGAATGTATGTTAAAAGAGCTAACCTTAAGCTCTTCTTTCTTGAAATTTTGACTGATTAGGGGTATAAGAAAAAGTACACTGTTTTAGAAAAAAATGGCAGTCATTTTTAGATAGTACTTTCAGTGAAAAAAAAAAAGAACAGTTTTTCGGCTATAACTTTATTACGTGATATTTTGGAGGTTCGCAGTGAAGAAGAAAATTGTAGATATATTCGAAACATAAATTTTTTGTATCTAACGTTTTTGTTGAGTATGTAACCCAAGCATTCTGTGAGCCAAAAAGTGTTCAAAAATCGCAAAAATTTAGTTGTTTCTATTCAACCCATTTGTTTCACAATTTTAATTATAAAATTCAACTTAAAAGTTAAAAATCTTATTAAATCGTAATTCCTTTGTATAAAATGTGTTGACCTTGGATGTAACCCATACGTTGTATAAGCCAAAATGTGCCTATTAAATAAATAAAAAGTCGTTTTCCACTATAAAACTTTTTTTCTTTAAATTTGAAATGAGGCATTATATGCAAAAAATTCTGAAAAATAGAAAAAATATCGTCTCCCCCTGTCTTACTAACTCATTTTGCATTTTAGATTACAAAGTTAATGTAAAACTCATACATTTTTTAAAAATATCACTTTTTTGTATCTTACAATTTTGTCTGTAAGATAAAAATACCGCCATACATCGCAAAAAATAATAAAACACGAGCTGGTTCAGAGTACATACGATTAACGCTTAAGCCAAAGCTAAGGGTAACAATTATTGTGTTCTAAGGATATCTCCTCTTCGTTTCGTGGAATGTATACATTTTTTATCAACCTGCACCAAAAAGTAATAACAATAGTACTCCCTTACATAATTAAACTCTTTTATTGACTGGGACATAAAATAGACCGTTTTCGGTAGGATGACACATATTGACAAATTATCATTATAGACTAAACAAATATAATTAGCTTGTCGGAAATAAAACTTACGAAATCGTTTTAAAAATTCAACATTCCATCTCAGTAATATAACTGTACTATTATCTAAGTTATTCATTGGATAAACTCACGTAGAATTATTTGATACAAAAAATATACAATTGATGTACAAACATTTTTTGTATTATACATATACACAAATAATTATATACATTCTCTATACACTTTACGTACAGATTGTATACAGTATAAAAAAAATTGTGGCATTGTATGCAATGTGCATAACTTTAAATAATTAGCATTAAACAGTTTAGAAATTTTATAAAGGTTTGACTTATTTTTGAAAATACAATAACGTAATTTTTTTTTCATGTTAATTGGTTGAAAGACATATATAATTTTTAGTGCATATAATTTTTTTCATGCTCTATAACAATAAAACACAAATACAGTGTGAAGTTCTTACCGGTAAGATAAAAATAGCCAAGTCTATACCTAATCTTCGATTTATTATGTGACTTGCCTGCTGATTGTCAATAGCGTACTGACGGATGAGAGCATTTAGTACATTATCTATCAATAAAAAGCATCCAATTTTACCATAAAGGGACTTATTCCACTGAATAAAGTAGTTTTTCTTTTTTATCATCGTGTATACAGCTCTGACGTGTAAATTTCTTGTTTTGATTGTATTTTTATAGATACAAAAATATTTGAAATATGAAGCTGGTATGAACACAACCGATTAATTAGTTCTGTCTTATCGTTGTTGAAACATATATTTACTGGTTTTCTAAGCACTTTCATTTCTTTATCGTTATCATTCTAAAAACATTTAAACGATTTTTTAATATTTTAAAGACATTATATATGTACGCGGTATCAACCATTTCCATTTCAATTTCGTTGGATCCATAAACTATACGTTTTGCTTGTTTATTTCCGTCATCGAAAGGAAAAGCAGACCATGCCCAAAGAGGAACCCATAAGCGAACGCTTTGAACCATATGGACTAGCTGACGAACCTTGATTGAGCATTTGTTACGAGCATGTAAATTTTCAATTCCAGAAATAAATAATTGCATAAAGTTTTCTACTGACCTTAACTCATCAATGTGAGCTTACGATTTCAGTAAAATAATAGTAGCTTGTGCTAATACAAGAAAATTACCATAAAAATTTTGTTTTAACTTATTTTTCAATAAAATCGGAAAGTAGTGGGAGAGACACTCTCAAAGCTCTGAATATTTTCAGAATTAAATATTTTTAAGAGTACGAGGAGTTTTAGTCGCAAAATCAGGAGGAAAAATATTTACAAGGTCTTGGTTAATATCATCTCTGTATGACTTTTTCACGTAGTGAAATTGCATGCATCTAGTCAGGTAAAAATAGTACTGATATATCAAATGATGAAATTAAAGCCGCAATGGAAGCTTCTTTTACTCCGTGAACGTGTTCTACATCATTTTTTGTCGATAGTTATCCTTGCAAAATCATCCGATTTTGCGTTCGTAAAATAGGCCTAGGATATACTATAGGATATGCTTTAATGTGACCTAATCCTGTCCTACAATTTATGCCAGGGTGTTCACAAAATGTACACCCATAAGCTCCATTATTTTGCATTGTATTTTGTTCAACATATCTAGCTGGAGTATTAAGGGTGGCCATTGGTGTTACTATCGTTGTATGTTTATTAGCCTTGGTTTCTTTATTATATTAGTCAAATCCATTATTTAATAAATTAATTAAATATTTGAGAAGTAGTCTTAAAAACGTTGACATCGTTGATTTTTTGTAGTACACTTCACAAAGAAATTAAAAATTTCTTTTATTTTCGATAGAAATAATAATGGTTTGAGTTTGTATGAGTCACAGTTGTCCATTTGAACTGTTAGCCATAGGTAAACTGTCCATATTCCAAAGTAAAATAACATCTGAATCATTATTTACGTAATTTTTTTCAGGTTACGGTACTCACAGCCCAAAGAAATATTATAAACGTAACTAGAATACTTTCGTCTATTTTTTTATTGCATTATTAAATTGTTCGAATTTCTAACTTCCAAAACATCTTTAAGTGACAATTTTAAATTATACTCTGCAAAAGTACCACTACCCGGGTTACAATTATTGCAAACCAAAACATTTTGTTAATTATCAAACTCCCCTAAAGAGTTGGTACATTTTTCACGTATACAAAGTTTTTTTATACACTTTTCCCCAGAAACAATCTTGTCCAAACATTATATTAAGAAGAGCTTATTTTTAGGAAGATAATTAGGGTTTTGGTAGTGGACTATTTACAAGACTAAATAAATAGAATAAAGCTTTTTTTGTCAATGAGTTTCCAAAGAAAACAAAAACCTTATAACCTACCAACACATATTTCTATCAATAAATCTGAGTTGCTATTGAAATCTCTTTTCATCCATTAATTATCGCTATCATCATTATCGTAAACGTCAAGTGTTTGGCTATGATTTGAATTTTTATTTTTTGAGTACACATTAAAATCTTTAAATATCTTGGACGGTAATGATGATGCATCCGTATCTGTATCACCGTCTTTAAGTAAGACAGCAGTACTGATTTCTGCTAAATTGATAGGATCAAAATTTCTGTGCTAAAAAAATTTTTAAATGATTTATTTATAATGGGGCAAAATAAAAAAGCATACGTTATCCAAAAGGAAAAAATAACCGCACTTTAAAGTGTACCATTAAACGATGCTGAGATAAAATACATTATTTATACCTAAAAACCAGAAAAAAGAAAGAAAACCTCGGATCAACAGTGTGTAGTAATCCAAGGCGTAGTTGATGATGATGAACGGACGATAGAAGGACTTCTTTACAGTTCCCGTTAGAAAAATACACAATAAAAAAATTATGCTATTACTACGAGCCGACGTACAACGGAAACACTAAAGTTACTCAGTACTTTTAGGTCACGTAAGTCACTGGGCTTGCAACAGTTTTAAGTGTTAGTGACGTGCTGATCATGTACATATGATTTTATTCTTGATCTTTTCCATCGACGTAGAGTAGCAGCAGGAATATCAAAATCCTTATTATTAAATTAAAATTATTTTAGGCTTCCATGAAATACAGTAGTTAAGTATTTTATTATAAAATATCAATTTACCTCATTTTCAGAGATTAAATTCTTGTAATTAGACATTATGTATTGATTATCTTTAACAACTATAATGTGTTTACGAAAATGACAACACTCAAACATTTTCTTATGACTCGTAATAAAGTACTACGTGATAAAATGAAAAATGAAATTATTTCTAGTTACTACACCATAGAAAATATTTTTATATTTCAGGTTAGTGTTTGTTAGAAAAATATACTCATTTTTAAATTTGAAAAGACAAATGCATGCTTTATGTCCCTTCTTTTGTTCCGTATAGTTTTTCTTTCCTTGATCAGAAGTAAAATTCATTTGTCCAAGACACAGAAAAATTTTTTCATATGCAACGTTAACCTACAACCTAACCTATGTTAACGTAAGACATTTAAATCAAGTCACCATTTCAAAATGGAAGAAATGCAATATTAAATACAATATCAATTATGCGAATTAGAATTTGGAAACCTGTCTGTAAATGAGGAAATTAAGTTTTTGTTTCATAAAGACAGTCAAAATGCCAGAGTATCAGATCAAGGAAATATGCTTCATAAATCTTGTGAGTAACATTAGTACACGACCCTGTTTTATTATATTAATCTCAGCTTCACTCCTACAATTAATTATATCGTGCTTTCACGCGCTGCTTAGTCTTATTTATAGATGTAAAACTTATTCAAAGAATTTACTTCTCTTTCTTTCTCCTTTTTGCTCTCCTTCTATCTTTGTAACTATTGGTTAATCAAACAAAGAATATTTTAAATTTTTTAAAGTTTTAACTCTGACACTGAGTAGCGCGTTTTGGGTATTTTTGATTATTTCGTAGAGCATGTTCATGACCATGGCTTGCCCGTAAGCCCTAAATACGCTTCACTGTAATTTTCTTTTTCTTTTCATCCCTACTTTCTGAATTTTCATGGTTGCATGCTACAAATCAACATAATGCACTAAAAAAGGGAGCTGCAAGAGGATCTGGTGTACCCTTACAATGGTGTTAAAAGGCAGTGCGGTACCCGCGTTGCAATTGGAAGAGTGCATAAAAGTCCATTTTTCCCAACCCTAGTCATATATTGGTGCAGTACTACGTGTACTAATGTGTGCAGCGGTTTTGTGTTTGTATTTTTTGGTGCATATATTATACTATCATGACCCTATGTTCCTATTTTTTACGTCAATACACAAATATTCCCAACTTTACGTAACGTCATGGCTCAAGGTAAGCTAGTATTTACGTTCACTATCAAACTTTCAGGGACTCTACTTCTGTATATGTTACAGGTACGCAATTCGCAAGCCTACACGCACAACTAGATATTGATGTCAAGCGTACTTAAATTTTTTTTCGTATTTCTTGAGTTTTCTTATATTTTGTTTTATTTTCTGTTTCTTAACCAATTCTCGCTATTGTATGAAAAAAATTTTTCCATATTTATTTTATTTTAATAGTAATTAATATAAAAACAAGAATAACAAAATATAAGTTACAAAAAATGGATTAAAATTTATAGTTGACAAGTCAAAGCTTATAAAAATCATGATGAACCTTAAAAAAGATCAGAAGAAAGGCTTAAAAAAAAATAGCGATAAACGAACAGAAAAATAAGATGTAGAAGTATCTACGGATATTCAGAATGCTGAAGATTTAAATAAAAATGTAGATTGTATGGTATTAAACATTTCGTTTATTCAATACAACTACTATTCTATAATGAATCCATTTAAATTACAAATATAAGCACTGAAAAGAAATAATAAAGACCTGGCTAGTATTTTAGTAAGAAAATTTTTGAAAAATTAGAAAACAATGATTTAACCAAAAGTGTTGTATGAAACTGGGTTTTAAACAAAACAAAAAGTCTTCGTTTGGATGTCGATTCATGTTTTGCACAAACAACTTCAGTTTTAGAAAAGATAAATTTGGTCTCATCTGTATAAAAATATTATTATTATTTTTTTATATTGATGCATTGTGTTTCAAAATTGCTTAATAGAAGTTTTTGGAGGACTTAAAAGAATTTGATAACGCTATGGTACCTATTGATATAGAATTGAGTAATGAAAATAAAATAAAATCTTTACTGCTACTGACAATTGAAAGAAGATCATTAAGTATGGCGATAAACAAGATAATTTTCTAGTTTTTTTTTTTAATTTATGTTTACATTCACTCTACACTTTTGTTATATATTAGCCAAAGGAAGTCCAGGGTAATGTATGTCTTTCTCCAAGATACGAAAAAGAAGAAAAGGCTAAAGAAACAGAAGCAAGAAGTTCTATTAATATGCCCTTTGATTTCGATAAATGTAATAATGAATATTTAGTTGACGGAAAATGTTTGCGTGAAGATTTATTAAATGTAGTAATTTGTTCTATGATTTTCATTCTCATAAAATCGCTGTTTAATTAAACTGTCTTAATTTCAGTATTATTTACTTTGTACATCAGAATGAAAGAAAAAGAGCATTTATACCATTGACTCAGACGATGAGTTTTCTAACTCAGTAAAATAAAAAATTTTTAATGAATGTTTCACTATTTTTATTAAAAATTTTTAGTCTACTAAATCAGTCAACGAACCCAGGTCAACCAAAAAAACATGTTATGCAATAGTGGATTATTCTGATGATAAGCTAGATGACGTGTGATTATCGATCGATAAAAAGGGTTAAATTATTCATTAATTTTTGATTGAGGCATGTTTAAGATAAAAATAAATACATCTTACAGATTATTGCGAACTTGTTAAAAAATATCAAATAAATGTAAAAAGTTTTGTGACGTGGCAAAATTTGCTTCACAACTTTTGCACGTCACTGTCGACGCTCCTATTCTAAAACCAATTAGTGTTCTTAATGGGATCCTTGCATAACCAAAATCTTCGTGTGTTTTAGAAACGACCAACGGTAAACCAGAGAAGGAGGCACACACCTAGACCAGGAATGTAGCGTGCGTACGAGTGAATGTGAGGATGTGAGTGTCGAAGCGTCGGCACGTAAGAATGATCTGGAAGGTAAGGTAGGGTTCAGATAAACCGTTTGCGCACAAGTAGGTGATCGGACGAGGGACGAGGGGATACCGACTAAAGTATTCAGGAAGGAGAGCGCGAGACGGAAAGGGCGGAGAGAAAGGGCAGTAGAGTTTCGACCATCGAGAGAGAGAGCTGTCGAGCGCGAAGAGAGTGTCTGCGCCATCTTTTCTTTTGTTCTTGCTGTCTAGTTTTTCGTGGCCGGTACTCGAGACGAGCATCTCGTTGTCGATCCCTTTTTCTAGGGCGTACGCGGAGATCGGGAAAGGGGTCGAGCTGTACGACGGAAAACGCGACAAGTGTGTGTAGGAGAGAAAGTGACGGCACCTGGGGTACCGTGAGAGCGAGTGAGAAGAGAGGAGAAATAGGGCTGATCCAAGCCTGCTTGGCCCTGAGCGCTGGTCGTCCCGCCGACGAGACGTCCTCCTCTGACAACCCTAGCCAAGCCGAGAAGGAGGGAGCTTTACGCAGCCGGGAGCAGGGTCAAGGGACTCCGGAGCGTCAACTTCCCGGACCACCTTCCGCGACGACACCGCCGTCTCGCTCGCCGGCGAGAGACGAACAACATCACCAAGGTACCGTGAATAGGCTAGCGGGGACTCCACAGGGGGGGAAAACATCGAGAGTCTATAGCGAGGGCGAGAGCCACGAGACGGGTATAGGGAACGCGTCGAGTGCGCCCCGGTCAGGCCTCCACCGAGACGCGGAGACGGGCACGCCGTGCCAGTGGGTGTGTGTGAGAGAGAGAGAGAGAGTGAGAGAGGAGGGCGCATGAGACCGAGAGCGCGTGAGTAGTCGCATAGCCGTGGTGTAAGGGCGGGACAGATCGAGAGAAGGCGTCGGGACGCTGTGAGTAGTACGACGTGTTTGTGACCGTCTCCGGTCCCGACGGCAATCCACGCCCGGGACCTATAGGTTATGCCGAGTGTGAGTGTGGGGGTGTGTAGGTACGGACAGGCTTTCACGCCGAGGGGGCCTGATTCCAGACCGAGAGTAGTGTGAGAGGGAAAGTGGGTGTAAAGGCGTGTGAGTGTGTTTGTGTGAGCGGACTAACGTGGCTCTCTGAGCGCACCACTGGCGTTGTGGTGGCGATCGTGGGCCTGCGCCATAACATCGGGACCGAGAGAAGTTACGTGAAGTGCTTGTAGATAGCGGTTGTGGTTATTTTGAATAAATTTGTAAAATAAAGTCAACATAGCCTTTGTGTTCATTTGCCCAGACGCGAATCCCCTTTTGAGACAGGTCCAGTGAAGGGGCGAAGAGAGAGAGTGTTGTCGAGCAGAGCCGTACGAGAGAGAATAATAACGATATTTTCTCGCCAACGGTAAGTCACCTTGGGGAATGTAAAATCCACGTTATAAATGGCATCCCTTGTGGGGAGAGCGCGTCTGGCAAGTGAAAACTAGTGTAGCGTAAATAGAGTACGAGTGTAGGCAAATTGCGTCATTGTTGTCAGCCGTTTTGAGGTTAAGAGAAATTTGTGAAAAGCTACAACTATTGGAACCTGTGAATAAGAATAGCGGGATTGCATGATCTTCGTTATTAAGTGTCCAGGGGGCCCCAGTAGTTTTAATCAAACAAACTAAGGTCAACGGCGGGTTACAGCTCGACACGACGTGGCGCTGTATATATATATATACTAGCAGCCCCGTGTCTAGTAGCTGGTAAACAAGACGTACGTCGACAAATTAGAAATCATTTTCTGACGAACTAAAGTATCTTTTTTTTTAAGCTTTGTAGTATTTTGGGACTTTTACTAGCTTCACTATAATTTTACTTAAAAGGTGAACTTACTTACTACAAAGTATTTTGGGACTTTCTATAACTTTATTTCATTTTACTTTTTTTGGGGGGGGGGTTTAAATTATCTTTGTCAGATACTGTGTAACAAATTCCCGTAGTGAGGACATCGGCTGTATAGGGTGAGTCTAGTGAGTTAGAACATCGTGAAGACGAGCGCAATACACCGTGTCAGTGCCTAAGTAGTGGTAATAGACGAGTGGGGATAATTTGTGACAACAGCTTGGATACCTGGGGCCTAGCGAGAATAAGTGGCCATCCAGGAGCCAGTCAAGGGCAGTGAAACTTCCTAACCTAACGCAACGAAATTCGGGAACATGAGGCCGCAAGTGAGTGAGGAGGCCATGTGCTTAGGAAAATTGGAACGAGAGTACCGCGCCGTAAAGAGGTCGGTAAATAAATTATCGGCAAGAGAAGTGGAAGAAGAACTTCAGGCGAGAAGTCTGAGTACTAGAGGGGAGGAAGAAGTGATTCGGGATCGGTTGTTGCGTTTCTGCTTGATAGAAATGCAACCCGAAAACACCGAGATTTTGGTTTATGCTGACGACCGAGCCGAATCAACACTGCAAGCAGCGTTACGGGAGAGCCTTGCTCTTTCAGATGAAGAGTTGTTGAACGAGGAGGAGGATTGACTAATAGAGCGAAGAGATAAGGGGAGCCTGAATTCGGATAGAGAAAGTGATAAGGGACGAATGGAGAGAGATTTCAGGGGGAATACCCCTACGAGACGTGGAAGAGAAGAGACTCAAGAGGGTGGGGCACCAGAGAGATTGGCCCACACCACAGGCGAACCTTCGCGTGGGTGGAGGGGAACGTCATATTCCCCAACTAATGAGGACATTGGGACTTGGAATGTTTCTGCCCCCGAACCCCGGGTACGACACAAGAGGACCTCGACGCAGGTGAGAGCCAGCGGACTCAACGTAGCTTCGGTGCCCGTCTCCATCGCTACGTCCTCCACGACGAAGACCGTCACGGCCACGACAAACACGGGCCTGCACCTGTCAAAACCACGCGCAGGGATACCAACGCCGTTCACGTACCAAGGTATCATGGCGAAGGGAGATCACTCCACGCCGGCAGCCACCCCTAAGGTATTGAGTAATGTGCCAGCTCCTCCGTGGATGAAGGACCAATCCGAAAAATACTGGCGCGGATTGGAATCTCGGACACCGTCGAGGCCTATGACAGAGGATAGCGAGGGACCAGAGGTGGATAGGCGCGGTCAGTCTGATGCCAGTGGCCCCGAGGAGCCGGGTTGGAAGTCAGGCGAGACCTACCGGAGTGGGACAGAAGGATCAGACGGAGGGTATAACGAAAGAGACCGAACCGGTGGGACCAAATATAAGACTGCGAACAGCTGGGAAGATTATAAGCAAAGGTTCGTAGAGACGCGGGACAGCAATAATGGAAGACAGGGATTGAGCGCAGCTAATTGGTTCTCGAAAGGCCAGTGGCCCCCTGTAACGAGTGAGAGGGATGACACAAGATTATTGAGGAGACGCAAAGGCGAAGAAGGGCCATCTCAGAAGGATGAGCTCAATCGCGGCTCTGAAGGACACAGCTGGGAGGGCGAAGCCCAACTAAGTGATGAGACACAACACATGGGCATGCCCTGGATGGATAGGATCTCGGCGGTATCAAGAAGAGAGGAGTATAAGCGGGACCAGAGGATAGTGAAAGAGGAGAAAAGGGGTAAGGTGTTTTGGACCCCAAAAACTCCTCCCCCCGAAACCTCATACCTACGGGAGGGAGCAACCGATCGAAGCGAACAATGGGCGTCAGAGACCCCAGGGTATGGAGAACGCCTTCCCTCCAAGACCCTAGGGAAAGCTGGAGACCAACGGGACATCCGACGCGCAGCCGAATGGCGGCGGAGATACCTGCTTACTGAAAGTGAGAGTGACCCTGAACGAATAAGTGGGATCCCAAGAGTGGTGACCGAAAGGAAGAGCCACAAGGGAGAAAGGAAAGGTGAGATTCACAAGGACTCCAGAGCGGAAAGGAGAGGAGGTGAACCAGTAGGCAGACCTCCGACACAGAGGGGCAGGTCCCCAAGTATCCCTAGACATCAGCCTCGGGGAACAGGGCACCTGAGAACTGAACCCCGCTCTAATGTGACTTCAGCCGTAAAACAACTGAGGGACTGGGGATTCAAGTTTTCGGGAACCAAGGGTAGTGACCCTGCGACATTTTTAGATAATCTCAATGACTTTAGAGGTAGTTCGGATCTAAGGGATGAACACATCTTAGGAGCTCTACCTAGCGTTTTCTCCGATCATGCTACGCGCTGGTTTCGGGTCAAGAGAGAGTCCCTGAAGACCTGGAAGGAGTTTGAGAGGGCGTTTGCCCTGCAGTTTGGAGGAGAGTTTGAGGAGGAGGATTTAAGACAAGACCTGTATGCTCGGACTCAGGGAAAAGGAGAGACAGTAGCTGTATTTTTGGCCAACTTGCAGTACATTGTCTCCAAGTTCAAGCGCCCTCCGTCAATCCAGGAACAGGCCGATCGAGCGTACCGAAATCTACTCCCCGAATACCGGCGAGCGATGCAAGATAAGGTGATCAGCACACTCGAGGATATTCAGGAGTATGGACAATGATGGGAGAGGCAGAAAAATTTAAACGACAGATATGTCCCCCCTTCTGCCGCCAGCGCTATGCATGTGACCGGGGCCGCGTACGTGGCGGAGCGTGCGAAGACCACGGTATCTGAGGTCCAAGAGGTAAAGGGGACGGTCACTGGCAATGCGGAGACGACTCCAGGAAAGAGGAAGAGGAAACAGGATACGACAAAGTCGAGTGGAGAGGTGCGAGGAGATACTCAAGTACCTCATTCCGAAACGGCTACAGGAGCAACCGAGATAACCCCGACTTCGGCGGTTGCCATGCAAAAGTCAGGTGGGACGACTGGGACAGGAGGAAAAGGCAGTGGGTGGACGGGGAACCCCGCATGGAGGCAACAAACGGGACAAGGCTAGTCGTTCTTGTATATCTTGCGGGATGTCAGAGGTGACGATCACCACCTGTCCCAGGTGAAAACACATACGTGAGGCGTTGGGAAACGAAACAGCGGGAGGTGCGAAGTAAAAATCCCGACACCTCCCGACAGTGTAGGACCAGGGATCGAAAAGGGGGCGTACTCGGAGATGAGTCCATATCCTTGGTGGCTCGGGACAACCCCTCCACGGAGAAGAGTTCTGAACCCCAGATCCAAAACTCAGGCCAAACCACCAAGAATAGACGGAAACCTATTCTAGGAACCGAAGAGATGGGTAAATTAGATACACCCTAGGCTAAGGAACGCTATTACCTAACGGTGATCTTGGGAGGACAAAGATTTACCGCACTTTTCGACACGGGAGCTCAGAGTTCGATCCTGGGACCGCGTGGAACCGAAGTTTTCAAGGATCGCTTGAAACCTACGACCTTGGCTATGCAAAATGTTAATTGCGGAGTCACCCCGTTTCTTGGGACCCTTGATGTNGCGAAGAAGGGCCATCTCAGAAGGATGAGCTCAATCGCGGCTCTGAAGGACACAGCTGGGAGGGCGAAGCCCAACTAAGTGATGAGACACAACACATGGGCATGCCCTGGATGGATAGGATCTCGGCGGTATCAAGAAGAGAGGAGTATAAGCGGGACCAGAGGATAGTGAAAGAGGAAAAAAGGGGTAAGGTGTTTTGGACCCCAAAAACTCCTCCCCCCCGAAACTTCATACCTACGGGATAGAGCAACCAATCGAAACGAACAATGGACGTTAGAGACCCCGGGGTATGGAGAACGCCTTCCCTCCAAGACCCTAGGAAAAGGTAGAGACCAACGGGACATCCGACGCGCAGCCGAATGGCGGCGGAGATACCTGCTTACTAATAGTGAGAGTGACCCTGAACGAATAAGTGAGATCCCAAGAGTGGTGACCAAAAGGAAGAGCCGCAAGGGAGTAAGGAAAGATGAGATTCACACGGACTCCAGAGTGAGAAGGAGAGGAGGTGAACTAGTAGGCAGACCTCCGACACAGAGGGGCAGGTCCCCAAGTATCCCTAGACATCAGCCTCGGGGAACAGGGCACCTGAGAACTGAACCCCGCTCTAATGTGACTTCGGCCGTAAAACAACTGAGAGACTGGGGATTCAAATTTTCGGGAACCAAGGGTAGTGACCCAGCGACATTTTTAGATAATCTCAATGACTTTAGAGGTAGCTCGGATCTAATGGATGAACACATCTTAGGAGCACTACCCAGCGTTTTCTCCGACCATGCCACGCGCTGGTTTCGGGTCAAGAGAGAGTCCCTGACGACCTGGAAGGAGTTCGAGAGGGCGTTTGCCCTGCAATTTGGGGGATAGTTTGAGGAAGAGGATTTGAGACAAGACCTGTATGCTCGGACCCAAGGAAAAGGGGAGACAGTATCGGTGTTTTTGGCCAATTTTCAATATATTGTCTCCAAATTCAGACGTCCCCCGTCCATCCAAGAACAGGCAGATTGAGCATACCGAAATCTACTCCCCGAATACCGACGGGCGCTGCAAGATAAGGTGATCAGCACGCTCGAGGATATTCAAGAGTATGGACAACGATGGGAGAGGCAGAAGAACTTA
Organism: Copidosoma floridanum; assembly: GCF_000648655.2. The sequence goes on from NW_019379473.1 coordinate 1,122,472, forward strand.
AAGACAGATACGTACCGCCTCTAGCTGCCAGCGCTATGCATATGACCGGAGCAGCGTACATAGCAGAGCGAACGCAGACCAAGGTATCGGAGATACATGAGGTAAAGGGAACGATCACCGGCAAGGCGGAGGCGACTCCAGAAAAGAAGAAGAAACAGAATATGATAAAGTCGAGCGGAAAGGGGCGCGGAGATACTCAAGTACCTAATTCTGAAATGGATACAGAAGCGACAGGGGTAACCCAGACTTCTGCGGTTGCTACGCAAAGAATAGCTGGGATAAATGGGATATCAGGAGAAAAGGGGAATACGTAGACGGGTAACCTGGCATGGAGGCAGCGACCGGGACAAAGCAATCTAGCTTCTACTACCCAAGAGAACACCCAGCCTCAGCTAGGGAAGTGTCTAGGAGGAGTTACCGAGGACACCTTTCAAGGTGCCTGCTTCAAGTGCCAAACCGTAGGGCATCGGATGTCCGAGTGTCCTGATACAATATGCTTTGCCTGCGGTCAAAAAGGACATATAGCACGGGAATGCCCCAGTAGACAGAATTCCACTGGTCGTTCTTGTATCTCCTGTGGGACGGTGGGGGTGACGATCGCTAATTGTCCCAGGTGCAAACACATACGAGAGGCATTGAGAAACGAATTGGCGTGGGGTGCGAGGTGAAGACCCAACCACCTTCCGGTAGGGTACGTCTGGGGGAAATAATGAGAAGTGTGCTAGAAGAAGAACTATCCCACCGTCAAGGGGGGTTGTGAATTCCAGACCTGTGACTCCAGACTATCTATTAAGTATAAACTGAAACCTATTCCAAGAGCTGAGGGAACAAGGAAACTAGTGGAATATAGGGGGGGAGAGAACGACACAGGCAAAAAGAGAGCGGAAAAAGTTGGGACCAGACGATGGGCAGGAATCCGGACGATAGGGGGAAGTAGGTACAGGACTATTCGTACCTCAAGCAACGACCCGAGGTTCAGAAAATCGAAGGAGAGCCCAGAGTAGCCGTGGCAGTCAGAGGGTAAGGCCTCACGTAAGTAACGTGTGACAAGGTATGATCTTATCTATTTATGTTTAATTGTAAACTATATGCTGAGTAAGCAGGGGCGTCGATGATACTGTATAGGCGTTAGAACATCCAGGGGATGTCTAGCCTAGGGGGGGAGAGTTTGTGACGTGGCAAAATTTGCTTCACAATTTTGCACGTCACTGTCGACGCCCCTATTCCGAAACCAATTAGTGTTCTTAATNTTTTAGTAATGTTTTTTTTTCTTTTTAAGGGGTAAAGTTATAACTTTGGTTATAAAGCCATATTTCATGATACCGCATAATCTGTAGCTTTTTTTCGATAATGCTGTCTATATGTTGTTAGATTAGTTTTTTTAGATTAAGTTTTATTATTTCATACAAAATGTAAGCCCTGCTCATATAGAATCTTGTCATAATATTGCTAGGGAATTGAAATTTTTGGAATTTGGATTAATTATTCCTTAAAAAACTTAGTAAAACCATTATAATGATCTTTTTTTTGTAAAAAAAAATCTCTCCACGTCACAATCGTGCTTAAAAGTATTAAAAATTTTACTTAAGACATTACGTCANTCATACAAAATAATTGTTTGTTTTCGTTACTGGTGCAAATTTCTCCCAGGTCGATCACCAAGCCCGATGCTTACTAAGCAACGCCCTCGGGACTTCCGTAATTGCCCTGATTGGATGCACATCAGTAATGAAAACAGTATTTTTCTACCTCAGTGCATTTTTTTTAACATGACCAGCTGATTTGGGGTAGCTCAGCGAGATAAAACGAAGTGTGGAATTAGTTTTGTAAAAAAAATTTTTTTTATTGATACATCTATCCTATACTTTTTCATTATATTTTTGCTACTGTTTTTTAAATTAATTATTATAGTTCTTATCGCATTGCTGATGTTATTAAAGCTCTTCCGTACTAGTTATACATTTTTGTTTATGAATATAAAAATTAAAGACAATAATATATACAAACATGTCAGTTATTTGTGTTTTACGATCCACATACAAATATTTGAGCTACGGATAGCAGTGCCTACCAAAATTTATTTATTTATAATTCTTTTAAAGGAAGAGCTTAAGTGGGTCTTCTAATAAACGTGCATGAAGCTTTTAACGTACACTTGGATTTTCTGTTCAAGTTGTTGAAAGAAATTATAAGCATCAAAAATGCTGTTTTTATAACTTAAGTTTTCTTTTAAAATGACTTTATAAGATGTATAAGGAGTTGTAAAATAAAATAAGGGAAAAAGAAGATAAGAATTTTATCCTAAATTTAGTGTGTAAATACAAAAATCGTTTTGAAAAGCAATTATGAGTCGGGACTGAAATTGTTCGGTCAAAAGATTTTTTTTTTCGTTCTTATATCTCCTTTGAAAAAATACATATATTGTAAAAAGTAAACTGTGAGAATAATCCTTATTCTTGTTTAACTGAGAAAAATTAATTTTCCTAGATTCTCCCGTATACCTATTACGTGTACTCACGTCATGTGTTACATAATAATGTTTAAGTTACAATAATTTATTCTACTCTCAGAAGAATAATTTTAAATTAATAAATTAAATGAGTAATATCGTGACAAACTTTAACAGAACAAAATAAAAAGGCGCCTTTAGCAGTTAATATGACCAATTTGTTTGAGATATTACATAAAAAAACCTTACTGTTTTACGAATTTCATATTCTTGTTAAAAACATATTTAGATAAACACGATATAGTTTTATTTTCAAGAACTCGCATAAAGTACATTATTAGAACAATTTATCTAACTATGTAAATAATATCTAGGTTTTCTTTATTTTTTTTAGATCAAAATGATAAAGTTACCCGGTCTTGTGGTTTTTTTCGCCATTGTTCCATTCATACTGTCTTATTCAACTCAAAGTATAGAAAATCATGTGCCTTTGATGATTGACGTACAAAAGCTGTATAAAACCACTAGTGTAGGGATTGTATATAAGGGAAACGAAGGTGAAAAGT
>NW_019379473.1:1136972-1149421 GCF_000648655.2 Copidosoma floridanum
AAATAAAAACTTGTAGCATCTATTCACACCCTCATCATAAGTATTCTCCAGTTACTGTGCATTATATGTCAAATAATCTGTAAAAACTGTCCGGAAGTTCGGAGGCTAATATTTTCCCGACAAATCTTTGACAGTATCCCCTGTTTTTTTTTAAGCAGCCTGTAATATGGTTTCACCCAAAAGTTTATATTTCACCCCTGGCTTGTCTAGAGATGGAGATAAGAACATAGAATAGGGTGCGTTTAGAAGCTGAGGGCTAAAGGTTTAGTTCGAGTTTTGTAGTATATCTTTCCTTTCTTCATTTTTTTTGTTTGTACGTTTATCGTAGTTTAAGACGTGCTTTAAAAAAGAAACTTAAGAGAAAAGTTATCGAGTAAGTCTAATAATTAAAGACTTATTGAAAACTTTTTTTTTCCTATTTTTTGGTTGATCTAAGCTAAAAGTACGTAAAATAATCCGTCAAAAACACATGGTTAACAGATAGAGAAAAACTTCTTGTAAGGCAAAATCGACAAAAATTAATTGATTCACTTGGTGTTATGAAGAAAAAATCATACAGCAACCAACAAAGCTAATTTATTTTGTTGTTGAATTCTGAGTTTTCTATTGTGTTTCATGGGATAATGGTGGCTTGGGGTGCACGCAAGATAGAAAAAACGATTTATAGTCGACAATCCTTTATTTCTTATATTGGTGAGGAAAAAGTGCATTATCAACCGACTAGTCTCAACTCTCACGCCGGACCGATGCCCGGATGCATATAGCTATGTATGCTATCGTACGTAACAATTGACATCTCAAAAACAAGTTTTGTCTGACAAGAATAATGTTTTTGTTCAACTTTGTATTTTTATTATTTATTATAATTATATCTGTAACACACATGAACTTTATGTTTAATCCTTTTTAGCGATTGGAATTTTTTCTCGTAAAATAGAAAAAAAAACTATTGAAAAAAGAAAAATTTAGTTCTGAGCACAACGATATTAATACTTATGATGATGTATATTAATATAAAGTCATGATGTAGGCACATCAGGAATTTTTTTTGTATCAGTCATATTTGATTGGACAAAAGACTGTGTTAGATACGAAAGCAAATATCGTTGATCAATTAAGAAACTATTACTTACTTTTGTTGGATCAAAAATTTGATTTTTATATCAATGCTGGTAATAGAAAAAAAATCGTATTTAATCAAATACTAATTTTATGCAAATTTAAAAAAGACACTAGCTTAAACTATAAATTGTATTTATTTTCTTGGACCACTACGGCAAAAGTGATGAGAAACTCTTTTTTCCTAATTAAAATAGCCTCCCTAAATCCAAACTCTCAGATATAGCCATGATAATGCTAACTGCAAGGCTACAATAGAGCTGTCCTTACTGTTGGAAGAAAGAAATTTGGAGAGCTCGACTATAGCCTGGTGTTAGTAGAGGTGTCGTTTATTTACATTTTACTTCTATTTTTCCAAGAATTATGTTCATTTATTTTCTCAAGTTTTTTATTTTATACCCCATATCATTGCTTTTTTGTTGTCTGCAGTCATCATATTTTTTCCCCTCACGTATTTTTGTTTATAATGTTTTTTAATGCTTGGTTTCGTATTCGCGCATAAAGTCATAACTTTAATTTCAATTTTGAGAGTTTTTCTCATAACCAGTCACAGTAATAATTAACATTTTGTAACAAAGCAATGTTAAGTACAAAAATTCCAGATATAAAAAAAACGTTTTTTTTCTTATTCTGGAAAACATTTGATTTCTACATTATCATTGTAACGCTTTGAACATAGTTTTAATAATAAAATATTTTTACAACTTTTAACTTTTCTATGAATATGAGAAAATGCAAGAATATCTTCTTCTATAGGCACTTGTCCAATCTTAGGATCGAAATAGTATACTTTTTAAATTAAAAACTTTGATTGTACCTACTTCCACTAAAATGTCGAAATGTCTCTTGTCCCCATAAAAATACCTTTTAACAAAACAAAAAATGCGTACATTAATTAATCACTAGATTCAATGGCTAATAACAAATTGTAAAGCCACATCATGCAAAAGTTGGAATTCCAGAGTTTCTTACGCAAGAGCCACTTTTTTATTACAAAAGGAACGAGACAGAGTTAGATTTTTAAATAAGTTGAGTTTTCATACCAGATGCGAGGGACAAAATAGTAGTTTTCCTACAAGTTTGAAAAGTCTTTGTTTGCGAACCGAGATGTTTGCGGCCCGAGCCGAAGGCGAGGGACGTAACGAGGTTCGTAAAGGAGACTTTTCGAACGAGTTCTGGAAAACAGCTTTTTCGCTTGAGGAAGTACCAGCCTCCCAAAATCACCCGAGGGTGAAAAAAAAGGTTTTCTACCATTTTTAGTTGTTTTTATAAAAAACAGCATACATTTGAGTTCTTAATAAAACTTTCACTATATTGTATTAGAAAATGCAAGGATATCTTTTTCGATAGGCACTTGTCGAATCACACGAGGGAAATAGTTTATTTTTGTAATTTAAAACTTTGATTGTACTTATTTCCACTGAAACGTCAAAGTGTCTCTTATAAGTGTACCTTATATGTCTTACACAATACAAATTGCTACGTGAATTAGATGATATGAAAAACTTTTAGCAGCTGTTTGCATTACCATAATAATTTTATTTGTATTTTTCAACTACTGTTATTTCCATGTTAAGTAATATATTAAAATGTCATAGTTGTAAAATATAAAGAAAATATACAAAGTTGAGGGTATTTTTTTCCTATATATGTATAAACAGAATTAATGTTTAAAAAAAGTATTGATGTCTTTATATTTGATAATAACTTTACGAAGTTGAAAAAAAAAAGATTGAATAGTTTTTACTGTTTTAAGTAATCAATTTTGCTAATGACGTATATATATATATATGTACGAGCACTACAAGTAGATACATGTAAACGCCGGGAAGCAATCAGCAGCTGCGTATTTTATTTCGGATTTTCGTGTTATACGTAGCTTTAGAGTATGAAAAATTGCACCAGGAGCTGCTTCCTGATGTAAATGTGGTTCAAAAAAACGCACGGGCCTCATTGTCATCAAACATTTAAACACGGAGGAAAAATAGCCTCCGAGTCCTATGCTGTGCGTGTACATGCGTTGAATTTTCCGTGCCATGTTGTATTTTTTAAACCCTCCAGTGGCCCATATTACATCCCAATACCGTCAACTATTCTATGCTACTGACGCAAGTAATCACTATACCATCAGAGACATGATATAGTGATGCTTCCGACGCTAGAGACACCTGATATACTGAGCTGACGGTAATCTACGAGCACTCAGCTCATTTTGTTCCTCCCCGTGTGCAGTTGATAGCCAACGTAGCAACTGAGTAGTAAACGACTACAGTATTTAGTCTGTAGCACTTATTAACTGCAGTTTTATCTTAGACACTGTTACATAAGCATCGAATGCGCTATTACATCGACATATTTACCTAAACTGACAACACACATTAAAAAAATATCTTTAAAAATGCCTTTATACCCTTGTATTGGTGGTAAAATTCCCATAGTTCACTGTGGCCATAGCCATTCGGCTGATCCGTCCACTGTTGCCGAAGGAAGCCTGCTACATTTAACTTTTGATAACAAGGATTTCGAGGACCAAATCAGCAACCTCAAAGTAAAAACAGAGTAGTGCTTCCTTCCTATGTTTGAAATATAATTTATAACTACGTAACACAAGGATTTTTTTGTAGGACTCAATAGTGTTTCATGTTGATTGTAAGCAGTTTCTTCGAGACGAAATAACTGTAAAAGTAAGAATTTCTGTTTTTGACTTTTTTTCGTTAGTAAAGTACTTAGAATTTATTATGGTTAATCTCATCTTTTGAAAGGTGGCTCATCACACCTGCACTACCTATTTTACGTGACATCAGACTATATTACATCTAAGGATATAGCGTGATAAAGTTGCTAAAGTGCAAGTAACATGTGTCTTTTCATAAAAATCGCCTTGTTTATAAAATATTATACAATATTACAATGTTAATACAATATTACTTTGAAAATTAACATTTTCTTTATGTGCTTATGGAGCTCATGATTTACTTTTCAGTACCTAGTTTTATAACGGGAGTTAAAGTATAACTTGGATGATATTGTGTCAAATGTTATTTAGAGTAAAAGACCCTGTATAAGAGACCACATTAAAAAATAAATTTTTAAGTGATTCATTTTCAAAAAATACCGTGAAACATATTTTGGAATTTTGTGAGATGATTCAGTTAATATTTAAGTGTGATTCCTGAAAGTTTCATGCATACTAAAAAGTATTTAGATTTTGTGATGAGGCACTTTAAGAAAGAAAATGAATATTTCCAGTTAGTAAATTTTAAACTTTTTATTGCAAAAAGTATGTCTGTTAATAGACTAAAGTATGGAGTAAACAAAAAATTTACATTTATTTATTTTAAAAACATAAAAAAGTTATAATGACATCGTTATTAAGGTATAAAAAAACTTTTTTTTTTTTAAGCCTTTTTACGAATAAGAAAATAACAGATTTAAGCCCTGTGTCACTAATATCTATCCATAACGTAACAAAATTTATTGAAACAAATAAAAAAAAAATTTAAACACAAAAAACATATTATATTTTACCAAATACTACGTTGTACGGATATGTACCATATTGATTAGAGATCAGTGTTTTAACCAAAAATTTTGTTCCAATGACAAGACAAAATCAAAAAATACAAATATAACTGAGACTCAAGAACAAACAACAAATTAAGTTTTTCTATATTAAGGCGCGACTGGTACTTATTAGGAGAAAGAAGTGTAAGATGTCATGTATAGGAGATTTAGGAAACAGACGTTCCAGGTGGTATAATGGTGTACTAAATATATGAATATTCATATAATAGATATATTTATAATAACTCATAATGGCACGGTGGTAGAGTTGCAGTCCTGTCGATCATCGATGTTAAGCAGCATTTGGTGCAGTTAGTACCTGGATGTGTGACCATTCAAGTCTTGCCGTTCCGCCTCTGCTGTTTGCTTCGTCAGTTGATTGACTGTTTATCTGTCCCTTTGACATTGTGAGCGGAAGGTGTGCCAAATTTCTGCCCCGTTGTCTAAGTCTGCAGCTTGGACACCAGATCAGAAATAAGGCAGATGCACTGGGCTGTACCGGATCAGGTTTTTTCTACGGGATATTTCCGGTGTTTTTCCTGATCCACATGACAAACGTCATGAGCGAATGCGAAGTAGTTGTTAGGGCCCTCCATCCTTCCAATCCCATCCCAATTTCTTCTCAATCCCAAGTGCTGAGTGCCCTTCGTCGTATCACTCTACAAGATAGCCGGACATAAAGCACCATAAAAAAAAAAAAAAGATATGTTTATAATATTACATGAGATTGTATACAAGCATTAAACTTGTAGGCCAGGGACAGCGCACACTAGCTCGTCTTGCCATTCGACTCTTCACTCTCTTTCCCCTCTCCCTACTAGTGAAAGAGAAATTGAATAATTGCTAAAACTCGAAAATACTAGACGAAAAACATATGACCGTATCGTTGAGACATATACGATAATTAAACTGTCCAAGGCAACCGCCAATTATTTTCGGAATATTGTTTAAAAAATTCCTTAGGTTGAAAAAATCAGTTTTTTAACAATATCTCGAACCATGGACTTTCTTGAAATATGACAAATGCGGAAAATCTAGCTCGCAAAAACACCTAGAAAATGCCGCCTAAATTTCTGAAATTGGTTGATTTGGTCATCCTTGATATTGAAAAAAAACTTCGAAATACGGCATTTTTTAAACTAATGATAATTAATATTTCTTTTATTCAAACGGTACCAATAAAAGTGTTGATCGTGTGTCTTTATAATGTTAAAAAACTATTCGAATTTCAATTTGATCGCTTTTATAGTTTTTGAAAAAAGGCAATTGTTAATTGAAATTGTCTCTTTGTGAATAGGCTGTCATTTTTTTCCGTCATTTCAAAATGTTAATCCGAACGGGATTCTCTTCTTCGAGATTTATTTTATATGGTATAATGTGTACCTTAACAATTTTTGCAAAATAAATTGTTCAAAAATACGTTAAAAAAACAGGTACGTTGAAACGTTATAGATAAATAAAATATATTTCTCATTGTTTATCGTACAGCTCCGTGAGTAGGTTCCATTTTAAGCTGTGATTTGTTCACAAATAGAAAAAACAGTTGTCTGAAGGTAAAAAAAAAAAATTTTTTTGTAATAGACGACCATTTCTTAAAAAAACAATATTTTTCACCCAAACTTTCACAGTTATTAATTGTTAGTTAATCTAGTAAATGTGCAAATCATAACACTTACTTATCAAACCATTGTTTCGTACGGACTTTGGAAATCACAATGTCTTTTGTCTAAGGTTGATTATTGACGTGTGATGACATTACAGACCAGACTCAACTGCGTATTGACACTTTCTAAATGGTTTTAGTATAGTTTTTATCTTTAAAAATTTCTTCAAAACATCAATAAATAAACTTAAAGTTTTGTGAAAGTACGCTAGTTTTTTTACTTTAGATTAGGAAGATCTGCTAGGTGACGTGGAAGTAAAATCGAATCGTCGTGTTTATCCACTGGTGGCGCCCCCCTAACGGATTTTATAGAAACCCGAACCTGTGGACAGGTATCAGTTTAAAGTTGTCGCGGGAATATTGGTATATAATTACTCATAGTAACCTACTCTCCCGCGAGAATTATAAACTGATACCTGTCCACAGGTTCGGGTTCCTATAAGATCCATTAGGGGGGCGCCATCAGTGGGTTAACACGACAAATAGACAAATGAAATGATGTAAGTTTGGTTATTATACCTTCAGGCCAAGTACCAGATATCATAGCCCATCCTGAGCCCATCATCGGCAGTGCATGAAGCATAGAGCTGGGAGTCGTGCAGCTGGATGTACCGACTACCAACAGCGCTGTTTTCTATTGGAAAGCGACTTACATCGAACTCCATTTGAGTCATAAAATTTGAAACTTTATTTCCATTCTTCCAATCAACCTAGTACCACCAGAGAAAACTGTGGTACATCAGCAAGCCAGAAGAAAGACCCTCGAGAAGTTCAGGCAGCCACAACGGCTTCCCTTTGAAGTCCTTAGTGGTTTGTCTTTACGGCATACTCATAGTATAGAGAAGGTATTTTCCAGGCCCATTTTCCTAACTAACAATAAGTGGTTAGTTATCTGAAAAATTACCCGAAAATGAGACATCCTTAGGTCAGCGGCGTACTTCCCTCTAACACGATCTGTGTACGCAGAGACTCCAAAAGTTAGAGTCAAGCTACCCGAAGCCAGCTCTCCGTCATCAAGAGTAATATTAAGAAATGGCTAGAAGTATCATCGCTGGCCCTTTTTCAGGGACATCATAAGTATTGACGTTTTCTAATTACCAATCATTCTCGTCAATTCTTTTTAAGGCCATCTAACGGTAAACTGCCTTGCCAACAAATACATCTTTACTACCATTTTCGGCAACGATTCGTCTACTAAAAGACTACGTAAAGCTAGTACACTATTACACCACATCAGTCATTCACTAGCAGAAGTTACAAGCGGAGTTGTTCGTTGCAAGGCTGGGAATCCCCTTGAACAGCGATTCTATATTACCCTCTTGACTCTAAGCATTCAACCAGGAATCACCGATCCTCTCCAAGACCTGCGCTGGAAGTACCTAACAGCTATGAAGAAAAAATAAACTTAAGTTAACAGGACAGTCTCCAATGGGCAAGCATAACAAACGAATCTTCCCACTTTAGATCACCAAGACATTTGAGTCTGAGAAAAAAGAACGTGCCTTAAACACCAATGTCTCCGGCGTAATACCAGGAGACAATATGAAAGAGCTCTTCAACTAGCTTTTACGCTTCAGACGTTGTAGTTTTCCTCTTAATCAGTCTGGTGCTACTACAAAAGCAGACCAGAGAAGGTATTCAGGGCGTTCGATTTTCTAGAAACTTGAGTCAAGGAAGAGTTTTGCTCACTGGTTTTTTTTAGGGCGATTGGACGTCAAACTACTTTGCCAACAAATATGTTATGACTTATCAAAATTGATAAAAAATAGCCATTAGGTCTCAAAAGAGTTTTTACAATGCCTATAGTCACAAGAGGGCTGATAGGAAAGAAAACTTCAAATACTTCAAATGTAAACAATTTTAGGCGTCAAGATTCTGATGCAGTTTATTTATCGAGATGAAAACAGCAGCATCAAAGTTGATAAACAAAGAATCCATAACCTGAGAAATCAGCTTTTTATTGTGACCCTTACAGTAATCACTTCAACCTTCTAGATTTTTAAATAGGTAGAATAATATGTATTTAAATTTTTTGTGGTGATGAATAATAAAAATATGAAGCTGCAGGACTTTGTTCATCTGGTAACGAAGTTGTTAAGTTAGAAAAAACAATTTTTTAATCATATACATTTGTCAGTTTTAATTCTTTACAGTTTCAACAAAAAGATTTTTTTATTTATTATAACATGATAAGCGTGGCAAAAAGGTGTAAATCAACGGCTTTTTAGGGCAAACAATTATCTGAGTATGCGAGTCTTTCGAGGGTTACCCCTTGCAAAGTTCCTGTTAGACGACTAAAGCATCCATCCTACTGGATACTGTTTACAGGGCACAGCGATTGTCTTAAGTGCACCCCAGCTATTATGAAGATTAATGGAAAGATATTTTTCCAATAAACCATCTAACTAACTGTATCAACCATTTGATGTTGTTATTATTGACATTAAATATAATCTTATTACTAATAAAAAATGTCAATAAACCTACTGTCAAGTTTGTAATAATACTTCAAAGTCGCACTTTAAAAAATTAATTAACACCAAACTAATGACTTTTTGTAAATTTACAGATAGCTTTTTGTTTAACAATTTTTCACTGTTATAGACAATAAAAATGAAATTTGTAAGTGTCCATTCCATAGGAAATGTGGTAAAAAAGAGACTAGCCGTCGTAAAATGTAAAACGGAGATACAAATGAAAAACCGGCATTCATTAACAAATTTTTATAAAAATTAATGAAGCCAACTTGTAATTTAGACCAAACTTTTTTTTTTTATTCTGCTGGGAAAATTCTGTAAGGAAATGACCAGGTTTTTTCTACTAGAAAACGAAGAATTAAAAAATCATTCGGTCCAAGAACTAAAATGGCAGCCATTTTAATATTGTACTTTCGGTGGACAAAAAAAACAGTTTTTCAGCTATAACTTTATTATGTAATAATTCTGAGGTTTGCTCTGAGATTCAAAGTTGCAGATATAATTAAAGTACATTTTTTTTACTGAACATTTTCGTCCAGGATGAAATCCAAAAAACAAAAACTGCAAAAAAATCGCAAAAACATAATTTCTTCCCATCCAACTTTTTTTAAATCAATTTACAAAAATAAAAAAAATGAAGACATTGTTGGAATACAAGTTTTTGTATCTAACAAATTTGGTAACGACATCTAATTAAAGCTCTAAATCGCAAACACGTCCGAAAAATCACAAAATTATCGTTTTCCACTGTCTAACTTACACGTTTTATAAAGTTGCTGTAAAACTCATTGACCTATAAAAAATGTTACTCTTTTGCAATTAAAATTTTTTTGTATAGGATAAAATTATTTCCATACATAACCAAAAATGTTAAAATAATAGGTTGTTTAAAATAAGTATGGTTGACGCTCGAGGCAAAGCTGAATTGTGTTCTAAGACTTGCTTCTCTTCGTCCAGTGAAATGTACAAATTTTTTTACTAACTCCTGCACTGAAACATACCGACATTTTTCACAGTAAGGTTATAACAGTTAGATACTCCTTGATATCAGTCGTGCCTGGTATAAAAAAATGCAGTTTTTGCGTGAATTTAGCCACTTGTTTTGAAGACTAATACGATTTAACATGCTAAGTCACTACTATATGTACTATAAACCAAAGGAAGAATTGTACATTTTGTATAAATTATTAAAACAAATAAATATATAAATAAATAAGGCCGATGTAAGGATGAAGCAAAACTATTGTCTCCAAACTCCTGAATAAATTCTGCATACGATTAAATTTTGCCACCCCTCCAAGAACTAACCACGTCAAACGCTGCTTATCTTTACTAATAGATAAAGCTGCAACTCATACTTTGCTACCATGATGGCGTATCACACATAGAAAATATACAAATTAATATCTTTATATTTTTAGCAAAAAACAATACACTATACTATGAATTTGTTTAAATTATAGGTGGTTGATAGGTATATTACAATCGAGGGACGACGCAAGGAGCCGCAAGTCGAGCTTGACCATAGTTCCTTGAATTTATCTAAACAGTTCTTTATTTCTGAGAAATACGATCTTAAAAACGTTCATGCAAAAATCAGTTTGGACCACATCTTGACCATACAAGTTCCTGAAAAAAACATGTCCGAAGTTAAAGAAGACAATGTTATTACCATGGAACATATTAACGAGCCAGTTCTTGAACAGACAAAAGAAGAAATTAAGGAATAAAAAAAATGAAGAAATAGATTGCACGATTATCTACAAAAGGTTAGAAATAAGTATATTAAGATTGCATGTAAAAGACATTGCAAAAGACATTGTTAAATGACATTGTAAGAATGTATTCAATACTTCCTGGGTAACTGTCGAATCGTGGCAAAGACCATTCTCTATCAACCTGTTAACTGCGTCCAAGAGATGAAACCAAATGATTTTTACAGTAAAAAAAGGAAACCGTCATACAAATAAAAAATATGCGAAAGCTAACATAATCAAATGTATTTAATTTTGAAAGCAAATATATTGATTTAAAAACTGAAATAAGAAACTAATTTTACTGTAATAAATTAAGTTTACTCCGTGACGGCTTTTAACTTTCAACTTAGTTACGTTCGACCACACAATTGTCGTACCATGTACCACAATTTAAAACAATTTAATGCAAACTATCTTCATCCATAGTTGTGAGATTACGTTTTTCGTGGAGAAAATTATTGGAAGTAAATCCTCGTTATTAATAATTAATAATGAAATTTTGCCCTAGACATTGACTGCATGGTGAAAATCTATAAATGTAGTTAAAAAAGAATTGTAGAATTTTATCCTAGTAAGTTTCCAATTTATCATTAAAAAAAAATAAAAATNAAAGTGCAACTGCCGCTTTGCGCCCTCGGGTCACACTTTGCGCCCTTGCAATCACTTTAGGCCCACGGGCAGAAAAGTTTTTTGCACCCTCCGGGCCCAAAGTACTTTTCTGCCCTAGGGCCCAAAGTGATTTTCTCGGTGCAAAGTGTGCCCACGGGCGCAAAATTGCACTTTGCGCCCTCGGTAAGAAAAGCATTATACGCGACTCGGGCACCAACCTACAAAAAGCGCGCCCTTTGGGCGCTCATGTTTGTACTTTGTGCCCTAGTGACGTAATGTACCATTTCCTCATCATAAAATAGTAAGTCAGTGTGCATAATCTGAAATGTAACTTTTTTAAAAAAGTCATTCATTGAATTATCTAAAATAATAAATATTATAGTCCTTAACATACGCAAAATTTTAGCGTGATCGGTTTTAAACTATTGGAAAATCGTAGCAACAACCGAAAAAAAGTCCTCTCGAAAAATCGGCATAATACAGTTTGTAGCCAACAGACGTACATTTTCAAATGTATTTTTCTTAATCTTTTTTTACTCTATAAGAACCTAAAACGCCGTTTGTTTTTACGATTAAAAAGTATTTCAAACATTAATAACAGAAAACACTTTCTGCATGCATCCTACAGAAGCTTTCAGCAAGTGTTCAAAATAAAAAAGTAACTTGTTGCGCCTTCTTTCTTGTAATGTTAAATAAAAACAACAAAAATCATAGATCTATTTAAAAATGAAACACGTTAATCTAGAAGTAATTTTTCATACAAATAAAATTTGGGAGATTCATACTATCTTATAAATGCAATTTTTAGTGATTTTTCCATAAAATAACGCGTTGAAGTGCAATTTTTTTAAGTAAATGTGTGAAAAAAGGGTACAGTTGAACAATTTGTTAGTTTTTGGCTATTTCAAGTATGCGCTCAACATTTAAATAATATCTATCAAAAAAACCTGTGTGATGAACGTTCTAAAAAGACATTTACTGGCATGTAATACTATGCAATTGAAGAAAGAGGTACTAAAGGATGGTAGGTCTTAATTTTTTACATACAATTACATTTTAGGTATTAAGTATGGAGTAGGAGTAAGTGTGTGAGCGTATGTAAAAATTGTGAGCGTGATGTTAGATACATAATTATAGCGTAGACAGTAGGAAGTTGTTTTGAAACCATCGGAAGATTCGATGAAACTGCAAAGTTTTAAACTTGCCAGCCTCCATATTCTAAGAACGAAGTTCTTCATGTCTAGTACTGGGGGGCTGTAA
>NW_019379473.1:1168589-1184092 GCF_000648655.2 Copidosoma floridanum
GGAGTATTAAAATACAATGGAATTAAATCAAAAAAGACATGAAAAGTACAATAAAATTAAAAAAAAATTAAATAAAAAGAGAAATGAAAAGAAAAAGATTAAATAGAAGAATAATAAAAGATATTTCCTGTTTGATTTTATGTCATACTTCGTATCATTATTTTTTGATATTTTATTTTATAACTTTTTTTAGTCATTTTTTGTTTTTTTTTTTTTAAATTTTTTTAATTGTATTGGACCATAATTTATGGTTTATAGTTGTTGAGTTACTAAATATTTAAATATTTATTAATACCCTACCTCACTAACGTAGGTATACTTATTCAAATGATAACTGCATCACCTTTGTACACAATATCGTTTTATAGAAGGTATATTTATATTTGTAACTATATCATCTGATATAAACTTTACTAACTGTATAACTTCACACTTGCTTTCTTTTTCCTAGTCAGCTCGTACAGGCCTACATTAAATTACATTAAATATTAAACGGTCCTACATTAAATTAAAAATTTCGTGCACACATATGTAGAAGGGTATTTTATCTATTGTATCTAGCAATTTCATCTCGCTAAGTAGTATAATTTCCGAGGTCAACAAAAGAAGAGAAATAGCTAATTCGTTGAAAAAAGTGTTTTTCGCCTTCTAACCGAAAATAGCACCTTCGCCACTTAATTTTGGGTTCTCAGGCGAAAAAATAGTATATAAAACCCGTTCGAAAAGGCTTCTTTACGAACTTCGTTACGGCCCTCGCCTTCGGCTCGTACCATAAATCTCTTAGTTCATAAATCGAATCCTTTGCAAACTCGTACGTTATATCTGCCCTGCTCCAAAACTTATAATCAGTTCTATCGACGAGAGTATAAAAAAAAAAATAGTATATGCACCATGCTCAGAGGTTAAGGAATGTCCTAGATTTAACGTTATCCACGTTTATTTACGTTCTATCTGCGATATTTTAAACTTCGCTCGCTAGGTATGTAATATACTATTCTGCAACATGATACGGTATCCGTCGTTTAGACGTACGTCAGGAACATCCGTAGATAAGTTTAAAAAATAACATGGGGCACACACAATCTATATAATTTATTCTTGATCTCATAAGAGATACCATAACCTCTTATTTTGATAAAAACTGCTGACACTAGGTGATAAACTAAGTAGCACTCTGCATTTAAATTCATTTAAATACGCCTTATCCAGAAAAAAGTCTAATATTCAGCACGTGTACATTTCATAAAAATTAATCATAGGTTTTTTATTTATTTATTTAGAAAGGTTTATAGAGATTTTACTAAAAATAAGAACAGTTATATTAATTCAACGCACTTGATCTTTAATTTTTACAGCAATAGAAAAATAAATTATTTTCTATTTTTCCTATCGAAAATACACCAGCCTTTCAAAAACTTCCGAGGTAGGAAAACTCATAAGTATTATTATTTATTTATTTTTATAAACTAATGCTAAATCTGTTTCCAAAAACTATTTCTCATTAAAACCATTGTATTTTGTCAACAATAGCGTAGCTTTTCAAATTAACCATATCTCTACTCAGTTAAAAAAATAACATAATGTGTTTTAAAAAGTCAAATTTAATTTGAATAGCATCACTTCATTAACGGGAAAGACTTCAAACGCTTTAAAAAAATTTTCAGTCTTGCACTGATGAGCAAATAATAATAACTAATAAAGATATTCTGACTGAATTACTTGTAACTCACAATTATCAGCTTCGAATACTCACACCATATAATAATTTTTCATCTTATATTTTTGTATGTATATCTGATTATGCCGTAACTTGCTCAGATCGTGTTCAGTACTCGTATCCGCGTGCCGTAATCAAGTTCAAAATTTTAAAAGCGTTAAATTATGTTAAATTTTGTCGACTTTACTTGACATATTGTTTTGTACCAATATAATGACCCCTTTATTAGGATTATCAATTATTTGGAGTCGATTTTTTTATTCCGATCTATCTCCGCAACTTAATTTCACTTATGAAAGCTTTCATTTCACTGGTAAACAATGAGGCTTATCTGCCATTTGGGTGTGTAAGCATTATATACTCTAGTTATCAGAAAAGAATGTGAACCCTGTTTACACCAAAAATTGACAAAGACGAGTGAGTTTTTACTGCATACATTTTCTCCGCACATTAGCACCATAATCGCGGTTTCAACAAAAATCAGCTAAAACGATTAACTTTTTGAATTGGAAATACTAAATAATGGTCACTTTTTAAAGTACAAGAATAATATGAACAAATCCTTACGACAGTAGTCCCAGAAATTGTTACCTCTTGCATAGCCAAACTCTTCTTTTTGCGTACAAAAATTTTATTCCCTTCCGACGCCCATGGAACAACCACTCGGTATGTGTTCGCAGGTACGTAAACTACATTTTCTGATTTCATTTGAGGCTAGTAAATAAAGTATGGGTGGAAAAGTCATTGTAATACGTCTATAAGTCGTATGAGCAGTACAAAATTTTCATTCTAAACTTTTCCATTCCGATCCTACCCCACCTTAAAGTGCTGTTTTTTTTCGTTTGAGAGCAGTCAATCTTAGCCAAACTTTTTTTTTCATTGCTGTTTGGCTAAAAGGATAGACACGTATCTCGGGGTTTCGTCCAATTGGCCTTTTTTCGCCTCGTAAATGCAAAAACGGTTGTGCTGCTTCCAACGTTGGTGACCAAGTGGTGCACTCTACTATGTGGCTCTGTATGAGCTCAAATAAAAGAATAAACATAGTACTAACAATTAAAACAAAAATATTTAAATTTTATGCCCCTGATGAAAAGTTGTGGCAGTTTTATGAAAATTAGTGAATTTTGGCCAAAATCACAACCTCTAATCAAAATAGCTGTAACTTTCAGATGGAAGCACTAAATCGAAAAAATTTCTTTTTTAACCGATAGGTCTTGATCTCAACTTTTATTTGAGCTCAGTAAAAATCTCAAACTGTTGAAAAAACTTAACGACGCGTGTTAGAAAGAGATACAATTTTTCGAAAATCGATAAAAACTGACTTCTATTACATTTTGTACAACTTTTCACCAGCCAATAACAATATCAAAATTTTGACAAAAACAACAAACATAGACTCCTACAGAAGCCCGCTTATGTACGTTAGAAGTTAATTAAGAAGAATTTTGGGGTAATTTCAAGCGCATTCTCCACTTACAACTTGGTAGGTATGATTAACCAACGATTATTACCAAGATTAATGAAATTTTTATAATAATATTACTACGAGGAGTTGATAATCAGTTAAGGATAACGATGGCTCTGTTACTTTTGATAATACGATTTTATTTTACAATAATAGAAATGACAAACACTTCTCATAATTTTAAACAACTTACAGTGAGCAAAAAAAATCAATATAATATACTGTGTCGATTACAATTAACTTCAAGTATCGTGAGAAACTAATAAATTTAAATGTAGAATCTCTTATTCATGAGAACATCACACACCACTAACTTTTGCTAAAGACAACAACTTTCATTTTGTATTACTAGTAAGAGCTTGGTAATCAATATTTTTCGGTGGACGAAATTGAACTTTCAATAAATAATACGAAATAGCAGTACCAATAATCTAGAAAAAGTAAAACAATAAGATTTTAGAATAATTTTACACAGAAAAATTCTTTTTCATTCATTAGCAATAAGTTTATTGCACGATCGTTACTTGAAGTGCTTAAATTTTTTACTTCAAGTGATTTTATGAAAAAAAATAAAACTTCTTTTTGTAAACTAGTGTAGTGACTGTTTCCGAACATTATTTCTCGTTGTAACAATCGTACTTTATGAAGCACAGCATGGCTTTTACAATTAATAAAATCTCTACTCAATTTACAAAATAACATGTTGTGTTTTAAAAAATCATACTTACTTTGAAGAGCATTGCCTCATCAATGGGAAAAACTTCCAACGCTTCAAAATTTACCGTTGTAGTCGTGTACTGGTGTGCAAATAATAATAACTGAAAAAAATATTATCCTCATTAAATTACTTGTACGTGACAATTATCAGCTTCAAATACTCACCCCACGTAATAATTCTTCATCTTCTGTGTTATAGGTATAAAGCAAGCAATCAACTATCGCCACTTTAATTTTTTCACTCTGCATCAATCATAAACATGTAATTAAAATTTATTAGCATCGATAAAAATTAAAAATTAAAAATTTTTTACCTCTTTGACTGTCATGCTAACAGAAGTTGTTAATAATAGTAACATAAATACGTTACTGCAGAAAATTATTAAAATGCTTAGAAAATCTCCGATGCTATTAATCTTCATGAGTGCGTTATCCTCAATAAAATAGTGGCATTGGCCAACAAAAGCTGCAATATAGCTAGCGATAAATATAAAAATTGTTTCTGAATAATAATCAGATGTAGTTTGTGATATTTCAAAAATTGCGAAATGTATTTCGCGTAGCTTTATGGTACTTGATAATTTTTCTGAAATGTTGCGATTAAATACCCGCATAACTTGCTTACTAGGCGAAATTTCAAATATCTTTCTTAAATAATAAACGACCTTTTTGAACGAAAGTTGAACAAAAATAATGATAGATAAATATTGGATCATTATAGAGTCTATTATTAAGTTGGGAACTATTTGGACGGTTGAAATAAATGACTTTTCTTCATAAGAGCAGTAATACAAATATACTATAATTGTGAAAAAATAAAAATTAAATGTTAAAAGAAGAAACCAAAAGTTTTTCACTTCTCCAATTTCTTTTTCGAATTTCTTATCACTTTTATTCTTTTTCAACCCCTTCAGCATTTCTCTTACAAATTCGATTTTATTCAAAATTTGAATTAAGATTTTCCGGTTCAGTATACTTTGAATTAAAATAAAACAGGCAAAACAAATAACTAAATTATCCAATGCATTTTTGTAACTTATTGAATAGGATGTTTTAATTGTATCATAGTTAGCCAAAACAATCCGTAAGTTAGAGTATTCCAAAACAATAAGCAGAACAAATAAAAATATGGTGTACGCCATTCCAGTATGTGACAAACTAAAATTCCATCGTTTAGAAACATTATTTCGGTCTGAGATTTCGTCAAATTTGACGGGTATTGAGCCAACTAGTCTATTAAAGTAATACACAAACTTAATAAACGTAATCTTTGAATAAATAATTTTAATTTTTAATGATAATTCTGCCAACGTCTTATTGATGCGAGTTTTCAGCTGAAATAAATTAAGTAACTTATTTAAAGGAAACTTATTCGATTTTCAGTGTACTTACATTTGCTGCCATTTTGGGTCGAAATAAATTAGTACAATCTGACAGTGTTTGCGGTTATTTTTTTGGTATTAGCTATGATTCTGATAAGAAATGATAAACAGTTTATTGATAACTTCGGGTATTCGATGGTTGCAACTTTTCAAAACACGTGAGGTGTAGTCTCTCGAGTTTTAAAAGTAACTGACTGTGAAGTTATATTCTAGAAAGCGATGAAACTTAATTTCCTTCTTAATAAACTGTTCCAATAAGGAAATGGAAACAATGTTTTGGATATTACACATCAAATTTTTTACAAAACCCTCATATACTGCAAAGACAAATTGTATTATAGTGGAGTACATTTACGTTTATACATTCACGTTGTATAAACACTATGCCAAAACACATTAGTAAAATTAGGAAACGCCGTCTTTACCGTTGCCTGTCACTCCAATCAATTCTTATTTGGCCTAACGTAAGATCTATATATATATTTAACTTGCATTAGTATTGGAGAAGCACAGAAAGAAAAGTATCACTATATTGGTATTATTTTTAACTACGTATTAAACGTACTCTTACACTTCGGGCGTTTTTGAGGGTCGGGTTTGCCCTCGATAGGAAAAATAGGATTCGCCACATAAGCGCATTGTTTCGTAGGTTCCTTGGGCCGCAACATGTCACAGTAATCTTCTTTTAATTTTATTGTTTGTCTTCACTGTGTTTTCATGTACACAACGTCCCAAGACTCGATGAGACAAAGTTTATTAATTTTTTTTTCTCTGAACGAAATACTATAATATATCCCCTACAAAGAGCCTAGTACATGTCTAAGCATTAAAAAACACCCAAAGAAGGAAATTAAAATCTTATCTATAGGCACGAATTCATCTATTAGAGTAGAAAATGATAATGCAGGCATTGTTTGTTCTCTTATTTATTTTTTACTATCGATATATCGTTGGATTAACAAAATCGTTACTGAACTTAAATTATGTAACAAATTCCTTGGCTGAAATTGCTATTTATGCCGATTACTTGCATAATCTCAGCTTATGTGTTCATTTATTGCTGTTGATACATTTTTGAATTATTGTTTTTTTTTTTTTGGATAATTTAAAGGATGCTTTCAAAAATAAAATAGGAAAAAATTTATCATAATAATTTAGTTACTTTGCATTAGATAATAAGCAAATATTTCTATGCAATCATGTCATTGCAGAATTGAAAATTGAGTATGGAAATTGCGTTGGATGCAAAAGAAGATTCAGTCAGTATCTATTATGTCTAACAATTACTTGTCTTTTTTTATTCTTGTGAATATATCTAAAAAAAACATAGTATATATTATGCATAACAAATGTACAATACTCAAACAATGTATCTGATAACTTTGAAAGTAAGAATATCGAAAAGTCAATACTTTTTAAAGAGTATTAAATTAAAAAAAAAATTAGTATTGGAGATCACTCTATACGTGTGTGGCATATTAAATTCAACCCTTATGCTATGCAATTCAAATGACAATCACAGTGTAAATAATTCATACTTGTTACTTTATAAATTACGAACAATATTACATATATTACACATTATATTGAAAATTAAAAAAGCTTTATTAAAAAAGATGAATATACTTCAGTTATATAAATATAGACTATTTGAAATTCATCATACAAGGCAGTTTTTTAATAATACGAGAACTTTTTAAAAAAATCTTGTTTTTTAAATAAAATTTTTGACATCCCTCAAAATGCGATCTCATGTGGAGGATTCGTTTCGAGGTCAAATTTTCTGGTGAGCTTCATTTAGGGTAAGTTTCGTGTAGGTGTTTTTTCAGCAAGCCGACCAAGACGTTATGTAAACAATCAATACTAAAACATTTTCTGTCTGCTTTCACTTGATGGAAAAAAAATTTCAACCTCATAATACACGTCAGATGATAGTGCAACTGGTTATCATGCGTATACATTTGATAGCTGAATTGATTTTTCTATGTACATGGATCAATAATATTAAATATGCCATTACATTGAATTGTACGTATTGTTACGTGGGAAAGAGCTATATAGACAAATTTATTGTTGCGTAACACATACTTTATTAGCATAGAGTGATATATAGGTCACTTTTCTTGTTAGCCTGTAATTATGGAAAAGCAAAGAATCGATACTCTTCGGATGTGGCTACTTCTACGAAATGTCCCATACTTTCACCAGTGAAAAAAGTCACCATACGAAAATACCCATTTTTATCCTGATAAACTAATTTAGATCTTATAACATTTTTATACGTTACATTACATAGGCAATCAAATTTTTTTGACAATCTTATCTTAAATAGAAAACATCATGGTTTGCCATCGACTAAGTTTCATAAAAGAAGAAAATTATCACCTGCATCTAAAAAAACCATGAATTTTTTCTCGCAATGATTTTATAAATAAAATTTTTACCCAAGTTTGTTCCAGTGAAGGCTTTAAGACCTTATTTAAATGGAGCATAATATATTTTTTTTTACTTCAGGGCATTTTTTTTGACACTTAAACGTTTACTGCACTGTTGCTATGAAAAAAAAGTTCGCCACTTAAGTGCCATCAAACTGAGGCTACCCTACAGTTGAGAATTTAAATAACTGATATTTTCTGTAGAAGAGCAAGTAATCTAAAATCCTTACGTGAAAAACATATTAAATTTCGATCCAGTGCTTAAGAGCTTTATTTTTATAGTCTGTAGTAGAAGCCTATTAAATTATAACAAATTGACACAGACTTTGACAAGTATGAATGTCAGAAAAAGCCCAAAAAAATTGCAAAAACAACCATAACATGTTTTTTGCGTTTAGAGAAATACCGAAAAATTGTACATGAAAAAGTGTTCCATTAAAGCACAATTTTAAATGCACAATTTTAATACCAACAAAGTAAGCTACGTTAAATTCAAATTGATTCAGCCATTTTTTCGCAAATCACAAAAAACTGCTATTTCAAGCTATTTTTCTAACATTTAATAATACTTAGAGCTAAAATTAAAACACAAGGTAAAGATTACAGCCCTTAACATACACACACAATTTTAGTATGATCGGTTTTAAACCTTCCCAAACAGCAGCTAAAACAGAAAAAGATCCTCTCGAAAAATGGCCGTAAGAAAGTTGTTAGCTAACGTAAGTACATTTTTCAAACTTATTTCTCTTTGTCCATATTTATTCTATAACTATTTAAAGCATTGTTTGTTTTTACCAATAAAAAGTATTTTAAATATCGATTTCTTAAAAAATCACGCTTTCATTTTGAACACACTTGCTTAAAACCTCCAGAGAGGAGGATGCATGCGGAAAGTGGGCATGGCCTCCAGCGGCAACTATCCGAGACACCGATTCTACTAACCGAAGAGCACAAAGTCATTTTTTGTTAATAATGTTTAAAATACTTTTTCATGGTAAAAACTATCGGCGTTTTCTCGAAATCTCGTTTTATTACATGTACGTCTTTAGCATGAGATAGATTGTTTACTTGACTTTTTGTGTTTTTAATAGTTTTGTTTTTTTTGCTTGATAAACTTTTTATCAAATGTTAAAAAATCGATACTTTTTAAAGCATGACTGCTCTTTCTATTTCGACTAGAGGAAAAGTATACTTAGACAGAAATTAACTATTTATGTGTTAAAAAAATGTTAATCCTCAAATGATATATGTCTGAACCTTGCACATGATAAGTATAATTTTATTGTTTGGGCTTAAGTTTGGCAAATAACTTTAACTTCCAGAGCCTTTTGATATGCAGTTAAAGAAGTTCTGTAAAGAAACAAATTTTCCAACTGACATGTGCATTTTCACTATGAATTGAAGTCTTACTCAAGTGTACTCTAGGAAAAAGTTAGTAGATGTAATTGAGGCACAATTTTTTGCATATAGTGAAAGTTTCACTAAGAACTCAAATATATATGCTTCTTTCTATGAAAACAACTAAAAATAATACAATATCATCGCAACTGTTATAACAACTTAGCTTATTTAAAAGTGTAAGTTTTTGAAAATGTTACTCTGTCTCGTTCCTTTCAAAATGAATAAGTGGCTCTTGCGTAAGAAACTCTCGAATTCTGACTTTTGCATGATGCGGCTTTACAATTTTTTATCAGCCATTGAATCTAGTGATTAATTGTATACGCATTTTTTGTTTTGTTAAAAGGTATTTTTATGGGGATAAGAGACATTTCGACATTTTAGTGGAAGTAGGTACAATCAAAGTTTTTAATTTAAAAAGTATACTATTTCGATCCTAAGATTGGACAAGTGCCTATAGAAGAAGATATTCTTGCATTTTCTCATATTCATAGAAAAGTTGAAAGTTGTAAAAATTTTATTATTAAAACTATGTTCAAAGCGTTACAATGATAATGTAGAAATCAAATGTTTTCCAGAATAAGAAAAAAAACGTTTTTTTTNTTTTTCAGCAAGCCGACCAAGACGTTATGTAAACAATCAATACTAAAACATTTTCTGTCTGCTTTCACTTGATGGAAAAAAAATTTCAACCTCATAATACACGTCAGATGATAGTGCAACTGGTTATCATGCGTATACATTTGATAGCTGAATTGATTTTTCTATGTACATGGATCAATAATATTAAATATGCCATTACATTGAATTGTACGTATTGTTACGTGGGAAAGAGCTATATAGACAAATTTATTGTTGCGTAACACATACTTTATTAGCATAGAGTGATATATAGGTCACTTTTCTTGTTAGCCTGTAATTATGGAAAAGCAAAGAATCGATACTCTTCGGATGTGGCTACTTCTACGAAATGTCCCATACTTTCACCAGTGAAAAAAGTCACCATACGAAAATACCCATTTTTATCCTGATAAACTAATTTAGATCTTATAACATTTTTATACGTTACATTACATAGGCAATCAAATTTTTTTGACAATCTTATCTTAAATAGAAAACATCATGGTTTGCCATCGACTAAGTTTCATAAAAGAAGAAAATTATCACCTGCATCTAAAAAAACCATGAATTTTTTCTCGCAATGATTTTATAAATAAAATTTTTACCCAAGTTTGTTCCAGTGAAGGCTTTAAGACCTTATTTAAATGGAGCATAATATATTTTTTTTTACTTCAGGGCATTTTTTTTGACACTTAAACGTTTACTGCACTGTTGCTATGAAAAAAAAGTTCGCCACTTAAGTGCCATCAAACTGAGGCTACCCTACAGTTGAGAATTTAAATAACTGATATTTTCTGTAGAAGAGCAAGTAATCTAAAATCCTTACGTGAAAAACATATTAAATTTCGATCCAGTGCTTAAGAGCTTTATTTTTATAGTCTGTAGTAGAAGCCTATTAAATTATAACAAATTGACACAGACTTTGACAAGTATGAATGTCAGAAAAAGCCCAAAAAAATTGCAAAAACAACCATAACATGTTTTTTGCGTTTAGAGAAATACCGAAAAATTGTACATGAAAAAGTGTTCCATTAAAAATGTACAATTTTAATACCAACAAAGTAAGCTACGTTAAATTCAAATTGATTCAGCCATTTTTTCGCAAATCACAAAAAACTGCCATTTCAATCTATTTTTCTAACATTTTATAATACTTAGAGCTAAAATTAAAACACAAGGTAAAGATTACAGCCCTTAACATACACACACAATTTTAGTATGATCGGTTTTAAACCTTCGCAAACAGCAGCTAAAACAGAAAAAGATCCTCTCGAAAAATGGCCGTAAGAAAGTTGTTAGCTAACGTAGGTACACTTTTTAAACTTATTTCTCTACGTCCATATTTATTCTATAGCTATTTAAAACATTGTTTGTTTTTACCAATAAAAAGTATTTTAAATATCGATTTCTTAAAAAATCATGCTTTTATTTTGAAACCACTTGCTTAAAACCTCTAGAGAAGAGAATATATGCGGAAAGTGGGCATGACCTCCAACGGCAACTATCCGGGACACCGATTCTACTGACCGGAGAGCACAAACCCATTTTTTGTTAATAATGTTCAAGGTAATTCTTCATTGTAAAAACAAATGGCGTTTTCTCGGAACCTTGTTTTATTACATATACGTCTTTCGCATGAGGTAAATTGTTTACTTGACTTTTTGTGTTTGTAATAGATTTTTTTTTAGAACGAATTTCTTTATGTCGCGTTGCTCGGGGGGCTGGTATTTTAAAACCGACAGATTTTTTTTTTAACGATAGTGGTTCACCCTGAGTCTCATCTTCTCAAGTTTGCCGCCTTACCCCGTCCCCCTCACCCGCTGTTCTCTGTACACTTCCCCTCTCCCCACTATATATGTATATCTTCCAACCGTGCCGTGGTACTCTTCTGCACACCTTTACCCACCATTCCCCCTCACACTCCCAAGCAATTAATTTTTAAACAAATTTTAACTTTATTTTCCCACAATAATTTTGATTTGACATTGAATTTTTTTCTTTTACAATTCTAAACAAAAATTAAAAAATATTTCTTGATAAATAGACTCGAACCCTCGTCCTCCTGCATATGAGTCCAGTACCTTACCCACACTGCTACGAGCGCTACCGACTATCATAAATTCGTTTCTTGTACTTATGGTGTGGTTCGTAACTGTAATATTCAATTTTTATATGCATCCANATTTAAAAGTGTAAGTTTTCGAAAATGTTACTCTGTCTCGTTCCTTTCAAAATGAATAAGTGGCTCTTGCGTAAGAAACTCTCGAATTCTGACTTTTGCATGATGCGGCTTTACAATTTTTTATCAGCCATTGAATCTAGTGATTAATTGTATACGCATTTTTTGTTTTGTTAAAAGGTATTTTTATGGGGATAAGAGACATTTCGACATTTTAGTGGAAGTAGGTACAATCAAAGTTTTTAATTTAAAAAGTATACTATTTCGATCCTAAGATTGGACAAGTGCCTATAGAAGAAGATATTCTTGCATTTTCTCATATTCATAGAAAAGTTGAAAGTTGTAAAAATTTTATTATTAAAACTATGTTCAAAGCGTTACAATGATAATGTAGAAATCAAATGTTTTCCAGAATAAGAAAAAAAACGTTTTTTTTATATCTGAAATTTCTGTACTTGATATTGCTTTGTTACAAAATGTCAATTATTACTGTGACTGGTGATAAGATAAGCTATCAAAATTAAAATAAAAGTTATGACTTTATGCGCGAATACAGAACTTAGCATTAAAAAACTTTATAATTAAAAATACATGAACAAAAGCATAATGACTGGAGACAATAAATAAAGCATTCATACGAGAAATAAAATAAAAGACTTGATAAAATGAATAAACATCGTTTTTAGAAAAATAAAAAAAAATATCAATAAATAACACGTTCATAAACGCCAAGCTATAGTGAAACCTTCCAAATTTCTTTCTTCCAACAGTAAGGACAGCTCTATTGTAGCCTTGCAGTTGTGGCCGTGTCTTTTATTTGTATTTTTTTGTTTATTTCTCTAAGAACTATTTTTCTTTATTACATCAATTTCTTTTTATCCCTCATATCAACACTTTTTTCATTATCTCAAGTCTTAATTTCTGTTTTCCTTACGTATTTTTATTCATTTTTTTTTTCTTATGCTTAGCTTATAAACTTTCTACACTATAAGGCTTTGCTTCTTTCGAGCTTTTCTAGGCGTTACTGTTATTTTTATATCCATCAAGTAGTACACATATTAAAATAATTATAATCTTTCAATGTTTGTTCATAAAGATTTGTTATATTCGTATGTTAATTATGCACAAAGTTTTAACATACAATTAAGGAATGATTTATATAGCATTACTAGCAGCACCCCGTCTCGGCTCCGCCCGGGACTTACTAAATAAAAAACCGTCGTGTGTTGACATGTAATGTGAAACGTTTGCAGTTAGAAATTTTACACATATATTCCTGACACATCTAAAAACAAAAATCTTCTCATTAAAAACATATTTTTTCGGAATCCATATAGTTTATTTGGTCAAATAATAAGGTGTAAAAATTCAAAATGATAATTATGCTGAAAAGTACCAAGCGTTCTTTATGCCATAAAATAATCGGTGGCCATGAGGAGCCGTTGATTAACAGTTTCTCCCGTGTAATTCACGAAAAGGGCTAGTTTTTAAAACTGTTAAGATTTTAAACTCCCAAAAAATTTATATTAAAAAAATATTTTTTTCTCATATCTCATAACTTTATTACCAGAGCAACAAAGTCCTGGACCTTAAACCCTACGTTTTTATTGCAACAAAAACACAAATACATTTTTTACTTATTTAAAAATCTGAAGTAGGAACCTTAAAGATTTCAGAGATTGCTGTGAGTGTACAATGAAAAGCTGATCTCTCACGTAATGGACTCTTTAGTTGTCGATTATGTTGCCTCTGTTTCAATCTCGATAAATTTTCTGCGTCAGTTTCTTGACGCCTAAGTTAAATTGTATTTATTAGATACATTTGAAGTTTCTTTTCCAATCCACCCTCTTGCGACTTTTGGCATGCTTATAATTTTTTCGGTGCCTAAAGGCTGTTTTCTGTTTTCCCTGGCTTACATTTGTAGCCCAAAATTCTTTAACTGCTCCAGGCGGGATAATGGGACTGCTTTGCATAAATTTAGCTAGTAGGAATGATTCGGCTACGAAGTGTCAACCAAGTAGTAAAAAAATAGTATATATTACTCGGAACAAAAGTCTATTATCCTTCCCGGTGGATAACTCCGCCAGGAGTAAAGATCGACTTTTGTCCCTAGTAATGTAATGTACTATTATTGCATTTTACATAGAAGATCTTTCTATAGTGACACCAACGTTATTAAGGGAGTATTTGCGTCTTAACTGTCAAATGACTCTTGAAAAAGCAACAAGGGATGACAGGAGTACGGTGATCTTTGTCACTTGACTGTTGTGATGATACTTTATCCACTGAGCATATTATAATACACTGCTAAAATAAAACTCTAAAATGTATGCTAAAATCATCTTTCAAAAATCACAAAATATAGAAGCAAAAAACCTAGATTGCTGCATGGCTTTCTGCTTATTCTTTATTGTCCATATATTAGAATTAGTCATTGTTTTTATTTTGTCTAGTTAATTCTTTTTCTCGTACTTCATTCTTATTCTGCTAGTGGAATAAATAAGTTGGTGTATTTTTTAACTTAAATTAGAAAATAATTAAAACAAGCTTCATTTTCAAATAACATAAAGTGAGAGATTAATTCTTAGAATACCCTTAAACAGTAATGTATATCAAGCAGAATACATCTTACTTTAGAGATTATATTGTTTTACCTGTCATTCAGATAGTTCGTACCTGAGAAACTTGATAGCGCTCACATTCACTTCTACTGGCAACTACTGCCTGTTTAACTGTTCTTAAAGATGTTTGATTCCAAACTAGTATTAAGTAAAAAAAAAATAAACATTTAAAATATGACAACTCTCAGTCTTTGCATCTTAGCCCACTGTAGCAAGTACACTACTGCTTTTGAAAAGGAGGAAGTGAATTTTTTATTTACACGTATCACTCCTTTCTTTTCTAATTCAGTAAACGAATATGTTCTCATACATTGTTAAAGTTATAATAATAGAACATTAATTTAGATATTTAACATAAAATTAGTAAAAGATTCAACTGTTACTGAGAATAAAAAAGTATGGGCAACTCTACAAGGAGCTATAGGAACAACAGTATTTAGAAATTATAAAAAATTTAATAATACGCATACAGTTGTAGCTTTGAATTTAATTTTAATTTGGAGGGGTGCTTTCATAATTAATGTACAGTTATTTGCCAGTATTTCTGTTTCTTCTTGGCATCTGTTTTGTAAAAAAATAGAAAAATTTTTTTTGGCCCGATTAGTTTTTTTCAATTCAAATTAGTTTTAACTACTAAAATATTTATCCTTGTTCACATAAATGTTACAGATGCTGTGTGATGTAATGTCTCAAACTATTGAATTGGATTTTTTATTCAAACCTTCAAACATCGTACAACAATTATAAAAAAAAGTCTAATACATATCATAAAAAACCTTATTTTCATCAATTTCAGCAGTCATTAATATTGTATAACATCATATTGAACACATTGTTCAATGTGAAACCTGTTGATAAAGAAAATCAAATTTTTTCGTGGAAAACGATAATAGATAAATTTTTAAATTAAAGTTAAATTTTTTCGTAGCTAAAACATATTTTCTTTTCAAAAAATTAAATACAGTAGC
>NW_019379474.1:0-77496 GCF_000648655.2 Copidosoma floridanum
AAATTTATTTTCTAAACAATATTTCTTATTCTCAAATGTTTTCTCTTTCTTCTCAGACACATTAATTGTTTCTATTTTTGTATCACAATAAATCCACGTATAACTAACCATAAGAAAATAAAGATTTTCTTAAACGTAAACTATCGGTATAATTGTTTGATTTTGAGAAATAAAACAGTAAATTGAAGTCTTACATAAACAAGTTTTTCTAAACCCTCCTTGACTAACTACTAAGAAAATATTTTTTTTTGTTTGAAAATATTTAATTTTTTTTATTTAAACTTATATACATTGAGTCAATCTTTCTTTACTAATACGTATTCTTTTGTGTAGATCATTTTTTTTATACCCTTTTTTTTTATGTAGGTGAATTAAAGTAATCAAACGATTTTTCTTCTGATTTAAAAATTTGGTTAACTTGTAAAAAAGCTAAATTATTTTTAAAATCAGGAAAATCCTCCATGAAAAGTTATTTTTACTTATACCATATTTTATAACCTTAAATGTTTTCTGAAATTAAAAATCAAGCCAATAATTGTCCAAACTGACATGGAAACATTTATTTTGTCACGTTACGTCATCTATTTTGTTTTTATTATGTATTAAACCATTTAAATTGCAGTATCTTTCAACATTTGATATCTTATTCTTTTATGTTCTTATTTCTTCAAACCAGCTACTTGATAGAATGTTAGTTTTAAAAAAAAAACTTTCATGATATTTTAGAGATACATTGTTCAAATAACAATTACAATTAATCTTCGTTCACTGTCAATCAACAAGTAATATGTTTAAATGAGACCTATGTTTTGATAATTGCAGCAGATTTAAGATACTGGAGATTCTAGTATGGATATATATACGGATGGCTCGAGCCAGGAGCGCAAGAGGTTGCACTAAAATAGTCTAACCTGTTGGGCTCTTAGAGTACCGCTCCGTGGTTTTATAAAGTTTGACACTTCGATCAGCTGTATAAGTACAGTTTTTTAAGTTAGGTAACGCAAAGTAAGTTTAACTGTATGCATTTTGTACCTACTTGGACTTTCCCATTCCGAGCACGTGTACTTTTTCAACACAAAAATTTTTTCTGTGTATGGTTCCTGTAGCTTGGTTTCTAAGTAACACATGGTTACAAGCTCAGAATCCAGCCGTTACTCACTTATACTGTAACTCATACGTCTGGAACTTACTTCTTGTGGCTCCATTAAAGTGGTTCTTTCATGACTCCCGAGTCAAAGATGTGACTATCAAGTTGATATTTATTGAAACTGCTTAAATTTCTAACAATCATTTGTAAATATTGTTTAATGAATCAAATTAAGTACTAATTTGGAATTTTAGATCATGATATCCGATATTAAAGTTCGTTGAAATGCGTTTAGGGTTGAAACCTATGATTATGGACTGTATCAAAATACTTCATGAACCGGATGCGAGGGAAGTGAGTAGGAGCCAGATGCTTAGGAAAATTGAATTTAACACTCACATTTTTTTTCATATAATGTGAAATAAAATATATTAACAACAGAAATTACAACACTTGATGAGAAAATTGGAAAACTGTGGTAAATATTAAAAATACAGAATTGAATTGTGCTTGTAAGAAGGACATTGAACAAAGTTGAAAAATAGCCACTTGAGTAAGGAATAATCAAATCGAAATTAATGTTGTTTGAGTCACGCGAGTAAATTTACATAGCGACCATAAAATAGTTCACTGGACGAACGACCGGTGCGAACTGACTAATTAATCACAGACGAGCAGTCACAAGCAGCCGAAGTAATACATCAAACGTGGAGCACTATGATTTGTGGTCACACAGGACCATTATACGCACACTATTGGTTACAAAATACTGAAGTTAATTGCTAGCACGTGAGTATTTAAATTCTATAAGTTAATGTCTATAATATTAATTTGATGTTGAACAGAATGATTAAGTGAAATTTGTGCTTAATATCAAAGTACCAGCAGTTGATGCTTGACGATGATTTCATCATAGAACACGAAAATGCATGCCTGTGCTTCTTTTATTGTATTTTGATAAAGTCCGTAAACATATGTATTTCGAGATGTCAGTATGTTTAGTATGACATAAGCTTTATTGTGTCAGTTTTTTCCTTAATTATGTTTAGTAAATAAATAACTAGGCAACAACTTTCAGTAACGAGATGTTTAGTTGCCATAAGAGCACATGTTTACAATTCACATTTTATTTATCATTCTCTTGCTTTTATATTCGTCAGTTTACTCTAAAATTTTGTGGGGTGGTGTATTGTAAGTTAATAAATGATTCCTCAAAGTTTCATGTCATTATGTTCAGAATCATTTCATGAAAGAACCACCTTAAGTTATCCTTCAGAATTCTTTAAAGAAACAACCGTTATTATTAATTGATTAATTGCTCTTTCAAAAACCTGAAAAAAGTTATACTACAACTTCTTTTACAGTTAATAATTGAAATTATATAGGAGCAGCACCTTGAGGTGGCTTGATCAATTTGTATTAGCTTGATCAAAAACTTTGAAATTTTGGAATTATGTGCATAAATTATGCCAAATTCATTTGCAATAAGAAAGTATTTGGGTCTAGGTCTTAAATTTTTCGCAAATTGCTACTCAAAATTCAACAATTTAACACCTACTATTATGGGCAGTGGTAAAAAAATTGATTAAATCTTCGAAAACCTTTGATTAACATCAATTTTTTTTAAATAATTCTTGTGTATTTTTTCACAAAGAATCTAGTGAATTCTTAAAAATATAGGGTCAACGACTTAACTTGAGAGAAAATCAGAAGAAAAGTATGAAATATTAATCTGGCTTGTGTCGCAACATTTTCCAATTTTCACAATTATAATTTTATGGTACTTTTTAGGTAATTTCTTGATCTTTTTGGATTTCTCGAAATAACTGTATTTATTGAAAAATTTACCGTTGTTTTTAAGTGACAATGCTACTCAAAAAATGAAGGGAAGGCAAGGTAATTCCAGTGAAATAGCAATCCTCTTTACCGTCCTCGACTGATCATTGCAAAATGAGTGTCATTTAAAATATATACAGGAAAGGATTGTGCAGTATAGTTACATTACAAAGTTGGCAACAAAGCAGATGTAGCAAAAAGAAACTGTTAGAGTGTAATTGCAACTTAACTGTGTTTACGTTTCAGTATGTGGTACTGACTATTGATACTGTGAAATGGGCATCTCGGCAGTAAGAATCTCTCTCTCTCTCTCTGGATGTATTAGTTAGCTTTGTTTGTAAATAAAAAATGGTAGAAATTTATTTCATTTATAACTTGATATATTTCTTCCACTGTTCATCTACAAAAAACTAAGATTGATGAAAATGAATGATATAACTGGTTTTGAAAACTTGTAATTTGTCTAATACTTCATTTTTAATGTACAAATTTGTCAGCATCAAAAGTGAACTTTCAAAAGTAATTTAGAGCATTTAGAGTTTTGTAAGACTTGAAGTACCTGCTCACATCATACAAGTCAGTCATTTTCGTATGTTGTTGGAAAAATTCGCCAGTAAATTTTTTTTTATACGTATTATTAATAATTTACATGTTTCTGCTCATCTACAAAACCTCTTGAAAAAAGCAATAGGTTTATCGGGGAGGTTAGTTGCTTTTGTGTTTTTTCAATTAAACTTTTTTTGGGTGCACAAGGTGCCTTTTCATTTTTTGCAAACCACAGACAGTAAAGAGCACCTAAATTTTTACAATTCTGATAAAGAGTTTTAATATTTTAACGACAGTGTCTTAACAACATTTGAGATTGACTTATTGCGTTTTTGAACCCTCTTCTAATGTGTAAATACACCTTAAAAATTTCATGTAGTAACCGTATCTATCGGTACCATAATTTAATCTGTCCATTAACCAAACTGATGTTTGTTAGCCATTATATGATTCAAAATTGTGACGTGACTCTACCATTAAAACATAATTTTTTAACTGATACACCTGGTCAGGATCTAATTACCATAAGTATGAAATTTTTATTCTGTGGATGAGATTCACATAGTCTTGAATAGCGTGTGGTAACAATCTTTGAAATCGCACGTTTCTCAGGGACTTGTACATTCTTTTATAAAACAAAAAGATTGTAGCTTTGAAATAATGAAAAATTTTTAATGTATTAACGCTTCGTGTTCGTATGCATTACGCTATAGACTGTTGGATCAGCCACATTGGTGAAACACATGGTGTCAAAGAAAACTTATCCTCGATAAGATGCATTTTTGTTTTCGTAGAAAAGCGCTCTGAAGACATTTTATTTCTTACATTTTTTGGAATTATTTCATAAGTACTCTGTAACTTTTTGTAAACATGTCTTACTACTTTACAAGTAATTGAGTAATACATTGAAAAAATCGTACTTTCTTTTATATTACATTCGCAATGTTGTATTTAGTAATAGGCAAATCTTGTTACTTACATTCATCAGAATTTAAGAGTGGTAGAGTTTCAAGTGTAACGGTCTTGCTCTTCATCCAAGCCCGGCTTATTTACTCCTAGCAACGATACAAGGGGTAGTTTGTATTGAATAAAAAGCTTTTTACGCTTACTTCTATACAAATAATGTGCTAAATAACATTCATATTTAATTCGTTTTGAATATGACATGCTTTGCTTGTCAGAAAGAAGATGCCTCCTATTTGGAATTGCAGTGGAATCTGACTGAGCTCTGATTAGGTATACAAATTGTTGTTGCTCAAAAATTTTAAGTTCTAGTAAGTTCACACACATCAATGGAGATATCAAATGTACTTGCTCAATCACTATCCCCATAGTCAAAGCGAATCTGAGAACAAAATGATTAGTTGTCGGTTATACAACCAATGGAAATCTTTAACTGAAAGCCAACGAAAAATAAAAAATAGTCGTAATTTTTATCCGTGATTCCATTCCTATCAACAGCAAGAAAATCTTACACAGCTTAAAGCTTGCTAGTTTGGACAGACAAAACATTAGTAATCAACTAGGTATTGGAAAAGTGTCCTTCTATAAATGGAAAAATAGATTTTTTGCTGAAAATATGAGTGTAGAGGAGACTTATGACGGAAGAAGCTCATACCCGTATGCAATTCCCAGTAACGATTTACAACACAGCACAGCAACAATGACAGCAGCAACTGCAGTAGTGACCCTGACAGCGGAAGCAACAGCATCGTTGGTGCAGGAGATGAGCCACCATCACCAACTCCCACACGATCTCGTGCCCCATACCACGTTTCTGTCTCCTCGTCGCCCTAACCTTGCTACATGGCAGTCCGTTCGCGCATGCCTTCTCCTCGTCGTCCTGGTCCTGTTGAGGGGCAGCGCGTAACCCCATCTCGTGACAGCGTCTCCTCGTTTTCTTGATTCTGCTTAGCAACAATGTATTTTTGCGTGCTACGTTCTCCTCTTTCCACGAGTCATACACCTGTGACTGCATTCAGGTCGTGCACACTACGTTAATATCTGTCTTCGTTCAGCAGAAGTAGCGGGACAAGCGCGTGAATAACATTCTTATCTTGACTATGTAAAGGTGTAATGTATTGTATTGTATCTCCTACGTCTTTAAGTTACGGAGCAAAAGCATAATTACTTGTTACTCACGCGATTTTGCGTAAAATTTATTAAAATTTATAAAGATATTTTCTACAACTTCTAGTTTGCCTGTTATTTATTCATTTTTTGTTATCAATTCGGTATAGTTAGAACAAACATTTGTCGTAAGGTGGCAACTGTTTAGGACATTCGATAAAGTATTTTAAACGGACGTGAGGTTTGGATGCATGTTTTTGTAGTATGAATGTGATACGATTGTGACTCATTTAGTAGTGACCAAAGAATATGTTTCTTTTTTTCGTAGCTTTGACGAATCATAGTTAGAATCTTTCAAAACTTTTGTTGTCATAATCTTCTAGAACTATCTCAATTTAAATGATTATTTTAAGAGAAGTTTACTTTTGTTTCAATGGCGTTGGCACTTGGACAGAGAGATCAAAAGTGAGATCAATCTGTGGCTTGATTGGCAGCGATACTTACCAAGGAATCTCCGATTTACGATGGATTGTAGTTTGAAACACATATTATTTAAAATAATTGATGGCTGTTGACATCCAAATTAGAAATTGGAAGCTTTGATTTTATTTAAAAAATTGAAAAGAGTTTGCACAGATGGTCGTTTCAACACTCACGATTGGAAGGCATCGTTTATGTGCAGTGTTACGAAAACTCTGAGAGTTATCAGGAGGACATCCCCTGTAGATCCTAGGTGCACGAGGTAACAAGCGTAGAGGTTTGTTGCGAACGGTTGGCTGTAAGGCGATTGTCTTCGCATATTTTAAATTGTCGAATGAAAGACTTTATTTTTTAAAGTCAATTTATTTTCTACGAATTACATGAACCCACTCATTAAATGTAGACTATTTAATTTATCATGATTTTAAGTTGGAATTGTTTGACTCTATGAAGCTACTCATGCCCCTACCACATTGTTCATTTTTATTATATGGTACAAACCTAATGTTTGTACGTGGGGAAGAATGTTCTGGATCAATCGAGCTTATATTTTAAAGTAAAATATGTAAAAGTTTTTCTGTCATGTATGTGTAGTAAACTAAGAAAAATGGGTTCGAATGTGAATGACGAGCGTTGTCATAATAAAAATATGTTGATTTTGGTTTAAAAAAAAGTTCGGTTTTGACACCAACTTCAATGACTCACAGTCTTATTTTGTTTGGCAGCAATAAATATTCTTCAAAATCAATAATTTTCCAAAGATGTTTCTCTCTTTGCACGAAGCTAATTTTGTCAGCTACATGGTCTATATGATTTTTGAAGTAAGAAGTAAAAGAAAGGTATGAAGCATATGGATGGAAAGACGAAATTTAGGGTACGAGCCCAAAAGTCGTTCCTACTACACTCATATATATATATATATATANGAGTATGAGTAAAACCATGTTTGTAAGTACATTCTATATATATATATATATATAGGTACCAAAAGCAAACGTGACATAAAAACGCTCCAAAATAAGAGTGGAATTTGTTGTTTATTAAATTTTGCCAATCTTAAAATATTAAAAAGGAGATTATCTCTTACGATGTTAGACAAAGTAAGTCTTATGCCACATAAGTCTATTCGCTTGGTTTTGGTAGAGTTACAGAAGAAGGACAGTGAGCTATAGGGTACGAACCTACCACTTGCTATCGACTCTTCACTGGAACTGCCGCTCTACGCTAATTTTTCTCGACGCTTCGCTTTGATTATTGAGCTGCCTATTCCACTATAATCACGTTATGTCAATTATAATATGTATAAATAATTCCATGTGTGTACAATGATTTTAAATGTATAGATTTTGTAAAAGGTTGTAATGCAGTACAAACAGAATATTCCGTTACAGTGTGTTTGCACTTTAGAAGAAAGTTCAAAAACGCAGTAAGTCAATTTTAAATTTTGTTAAAAAACTGTCGTTAAAACATTAAAACTCTTTATCAAAGTTGTAAAAATTTAGGTGCTCTTTACTGTCTGTGGTCTGAAAAAAATGAAAAGGCACCTAAAAAAAGTTTAATTAAAAAAATATAAAAGCGATTAACCTCCCCAATAAACCTTTTGCTTTTTTCAAGAGGACTTGTAGATGAGTACAGACATGTAAAACATAAATAATGATTAAAGAAAGCTTCAGTAGAAGATTTCATAGCAAAAAATATGAAAATGATTGACCTCCCTGATGGACCTATTACTTTTTCAAGAGGACTTGTAGATGAGCACAAACTCGTGAAACATATAAAATATAAATAAAACAGTGGTCAGTGGATGCTTAGGTACTCAAGTATGAGCTTATACTTCTACGAAATTATACGGCAGACAAAATCATTGTGAATTTGAATACACCTCCTATGAAACTATATTGTGTACGAAGGCGGTGCGACTATTGTTGAAATTAAATGGGTGTAGTTTCAATGAGTACTTCAAGATTTAATAATTAACGAAAGATTATAAACAATATATTACAAGCTAGTATAAGAATCTGCACTTTTATCGAATCGTCCAATGAATTTAAAAGAACTTCGTACCGCCTACGCCGATTACATCTCTAACATCACGCTCACATCTGTCACATACGCTCACACACTTATTCTTAGTCCATATTTAATACCCAAAATACAATTGTACCTAAAATATTAAGATAAATAATTCTGTAGTACTGCTTTCTTCAATAGGGTAGTATTAAATGTCAGTGAATGTCACTTCAGGACGTTCGTCACACATAGGTTTTTTTGATACATATATTATTGAAACATCAAACGTATGTTCAAAATAGCATAAAGAATGGGCAAAAAAATTGCAGCTCGTTTAACTGTACCCTTTTTTTAATATGTCTCCTTTAAAAAATCTTAATTTTACATGTAACATTATGGAAAAATCACGCAAAAGTTTATTTACATGATCTATAAAAATTATATAATTTTTTTGTATAAAAGATTAGTTTTAGATCAACCTTTTAGATTTCCAGATAGATCTACAAGTTGTTTAT
This sequence comes from Copidosoma floridanum, assembly GCF_000648655.2. The sequence continues at coordinate 8,545 of NW_019379474.1, forward strand.
TTATTAACAAAAGAATAAGAAGGGGAAGAGTATGAGTAAAACCATGTTTGTAAGTACATTCATATGTGCAAAAAATGATTGCCATCGTTGCTGCAAATATTTGCGCTCCTCTTACTTCTGAATTTTTTTTCCACCAGCTATAAATAATTAATTTATTAATGCAATTTACAATCAAATGAAATCAATTAATAAACAGGAAATGAATTCCTGCATTAAAAATAATTTACGAACCATACTATAATAAATAATCAAGTGAGACTCAGTTTGGACTCAGCTTCGGCGTCCCCACTCTTGACATTGCACAGCTCCCCTACGTATTAAACGGTGGTTGTACTAACTTTGACACGAGCGCTGCTGATGTTTGCTTTCTTACAGTCTGTATTTGTTTTGAAATGGAACAGTACATATTACGGGCCAAGACGTATCTAAGCTGGAACTGCAGTGACTTGAAGGTATTTGAAATCTAGCAGTTGCAAAACGCACGAGCTTTCATCGGTCAAAAATTCCTTGCGTGTAGGGTCCACTTTGCTCCCAGCTTTGTAATGTAATCGCATTGCACAATCCTTTACTGTATATGTTGAAAAGAATACTTATCTTACTATGGTTAGCTGAGGACGTTAAATATGATTTTTTTTAATAATCTTTTTACTGGCATTACCTAGCCTCCCTCTTATTTTCTTAGGCAGCAGTCACACTCAATTTGAGGAGCCATGATTTTCTTAGTCCGTGACTATAAGTAATCATAGTGTACAAAGGAAAATAAGTTAATGGTAGAAGGTCCTTATCTCCTGTACACTCTGAATGGAGTGGAGATTATACACACATAAGAGAAAAACAAACACACAAATCTAGAAAAATTATTTACTAAATTTAATATAATTTCTGTATGGTTGAGCAAGTGTTATTAAAAAATAATGTGAGCAATCTTCTTGACTACAAAAAATATCTGAAGTGATTTTAGTGCGTCTGTATATTGTACGCCATACAGAAAGTCAAACAAGCTAACGTTTTTGTGTTGTTTGGGCAATCAGATGTATAAAATTTGACGTTATATTTTCTTCTGGTAGCAATGTTGAGGCTATTTAGCCCAACTTTCTCATAGGTGCATGAGTTATACACCCACTAAATTCACTTCACGTATTTTTTATAGCCAAAAAGATTGCTCACATCATATTTTAATAATACTTGCTCAACCATACAGAAGTTATGTTAAATGTAACATATTATTTTTTCTATATTTGGAATGATGGAAGTCGTCCGCTATCTAGCCAGTATTGCAAAAAATCATCAACTAGAGCATTGGCTGTCTTCACTCTCATAGCGAGTAGGAAACCAGAACAAGATTCGCGCTTTCATGGAATCATCGAAATGCCAACATAATGTTATGGTGATATTTTTAAATTTTTCAACCAGTACAAGCAACCACTGCTGTGAGGGTCTGTAGTGTAAGAGTATCTCCTTTTTTGTTGTGATATAATTCTAATGCGTTTTGTCTAAAACCTATTTTATTCATACTGTCAAGCCAGTAAACAAATGGATTGCAGAGAATGTTGCAGGATTTGTCAAAATTATAGCTCCGTCATGACAAGCTAGCTATCCAAAATTTTTAATTTGGATGACTATTATTTGAAACACAAATAACAAAATTATTATAGTACATTGTTTTTCGAATAAATTAACACCTTTCATGAAATGCTTACAGATTGCACACAGTCTAATACTTACGAATACTAAAGAAAAACTGATAAGTAATAAAATTAAGCTTAAAATTAACACTCTTTTGTTTAAATAATGTTCATTCTAATCTACTGAAACTTGTCAGCACTTGCATGTTGTACTGTAAATCACGTATATAGATACATACATAGTGAATAAGTGCACCTTACTGCCACGCGCGAAGACGTATTTCTTAAAGTTAAAAAAATAAGGTCTATAAGTAAAAATAAAAAAATGCTTGCTCAGGGAATTATTATACACATATAAAAGTATTTTTAGTGATTTTTTTATTACGCATGAATTAATATTTTCAACTAGTTATTGAGTCCTAAAAACAGCCAATTTCGCTAAAAAAAAAAAAAACACATCACCAAAACAATATCTGATCACATTTCAGTCTGGTAACATGCACTTTGAGGTACAGTGAAATTTCAAGTGACATGGTATCTAAAAATTTCATCTGAATAATTTTTTCTGGTAAATGAATGATCGGCCCCGGACTAACACAAAAGTTAAACTTCTTAGGTTTGATGTTGAGAACTGTGAGTGGAAATAAAATGAAGTAAAATTGAACGTGGTAGTGAGAGAGTTAAACACTTATTATTAGGGCAGATTACAAGTTGAAGGTCTCCCATGCTAATTTTTTGTTAGAAACAATCATCAGTATTTAGCATTAGAATAACACTATATAGCCTCTCTAAAATTCCTCGAAATCTTTATTAGACGTCAGTAGTTTAGCTATTTTAAGTTTCATAATGATCTTATGATTATTGCTAATTTTTTATAACAATCTTAATAAATTAATTTATTACTCAAGTAAAAAATTGTAATAATTTTTCGTATTCAAGTAGTGTTTTTTTCACACACTCGTTAGAAAATCTCTTAAATAATATTTTGAACGCATAACAAACTTAATGTTTAACCATTTTTTTTATACGTTAGGAATTGAGATACAGACATTTTTTTTTTAATTTTTCGTATAAGTTATATTTTAAGCTTAGATTTAATAAATGGAGTTCCAAAAAGGTATTTCAAACTCTGCATAACTTAACTAATGGTTATAAAACTTCTAGATTACGCTTTACTCATTCCTATCTAAAAAAAGATTTCCAAGTTTAAAATGAAAGCTTACAATTTACTCTTTATATTATACATATGTAAGTTCTTATTCAGTAATTCGGTCACCAGCAGTGGTAAATTTAATAAAATTTTGAACAGTAGTAAGCATGATACAAATATTAATAACTCTATTAATTATTTATTACTCTCACTCAATATAAAATAAACTAAAGTAAATTAATAAGTTTTATACTTACAACTTTTAGCATAGTATGTTAGATCGAAAAAAAATAGTACTTAATGGTTAAGTAATCCAAACAAAAGAATAAAACAATTCTTAAGAACCACGCAATTAATTGAGCCATATACTTTTTCACTAAAATATGATTAGTTATTTGTGAAAATGTCAGCATACATAAGACAATTATGGTTTTTTTTTGTACAATTGTTGATGGATCAAGATTAAAATAAAAACAGCAGACACTGAAATAGTAAAGTTATTCTCTTCATTAAATTACTTGGTCTAACGCAATAAAGAAATACCTGAAGTGAAAGTGATTTTGGTCACTTTGTATTCAAGTAGATGAATTCCATTCTTATCAATTGACTGTAAGACTTATGTTTTTAATGAGGCAAACATTTTTTTTAATTAAAAAAAAAATTGTTAATCAGAAACCGTAAGCTCTTAAATTATACGTCAACTAAGAAAAAGTTATGAATTGTACGTTATTTTATTAATTGATTGAAAAATTTTTAACAATATAATTGCTTGAATCGACTGTTTGTCAGTCTTATGCAAACAAAAATTTTTTTATTATTTCAATGTTAAAATTCTTAACTTAAAAATTTAGTCTTTCTACTTCTAGAAAAATATCTTTATGATTAAGCTCCTGATTAATATAAGTAGCATAATAGAATTATTTTTTTGTCACGAGCACATCTTTTTTTAATACAGCATTGTAAATGGTTACAGAAATACTGAAAAAATCAGCATACCAACAAAAAGTATAACAGCTTGGTAATACACTCTTTCACTCACTAGACTACAGTAACAACTGCTTACCGTTACTGCTTTGATATACATCCATGATAATTAAAAAATATTTAATTTCAAAATTTACGTTTCACATATAAAAATTCACTTGCAGGTAGAAAATAATTAGGGATGAAGTAATCAGGATTGTCGTGTGTAATTTGTGTTGTGATAAAGAATTTCTAAAAAATGGTGCGTTGCAAGAATTTTGTTATTGTATACACGAGCTGAGTCTGAATAGAGTCGTGACTACAATTATAGAGGTGCTTTCACAAAAGTCAACGAATTTGCCCACAGTTTGTTACATATATAATAACTGTATTTATTTATTACGAAATAGTCTTATCTAGAGATCTCTATCTCTCGTATCCGTGGTAAAAGCAACATCTTCTAAATATATAGAAAACAATGTAAGGATATGCAATATTTAGGTACGACCAATGTATGGGAGTACCTTATAATTTTGTTAGAGCAAAAAGTGTAACAACTGATGAATCATTTATTTACGACGTAAAATAAATTTTGAACCTTGAATAAAGGTAGTAAGCAGGTTTCACATGGTGTGGGTATATGGATCTAAGTATGTACATGTATAGTTTTTAGATTAATTTAAATAACTGTTATTCGACTGAGCCCAAATTTTTTAACTTTAAGTTCAAAATGTAAGCTAATGGACTAAATTTAGACAAGCTTCGTTGAAGAGAAACAAATTAACAAAACTTTTACTGCAGTGTTTTAAAGAAGAGAACTACAGTGTTTTGGTTATAACTTTCATTGAAAAATCGTTTAGTTGTATAAAACTTTTTTACATTCTACTTGTTAGATAAAATGGCAAATACAAACCTGATGTATCTCATTAAAATACATTTTCTGTATTTTGCATTTAACTAAATAACTGTTTTATATACCTTTTTCCTTTATTTGACATTACTATTAAAAGACTAATGTAGTAAGTTAATTACAAGAAGTTGGTCGTGCCTTACATGCGAAATATCATATTCTGCATAAGTCTAGCAGTTTATTGTTTTCACAGATTTCTGCGTGTAAAATAATCTTTTCTTAAACAGTTTAACTTATGTAGATGAAAATCGTGCTTAGTTTTTTGCTGAGTATTGGTAGAAGTCATCTGTAATTTTTCACGTAAACACTACATAATTTTTAAATGTTCTTGTACTTTGAGTTTTTACGTAAATTTTTTCACTTGAAATTGTCTTTTTACTATACTAATTATTAATCGATATATCAAATATCTTAAACAATCTGTTTCTATATTGTGATATAGGTAACACCTTCCATTGTTCATGAACGATTTCACGATGTGTTAGCGATTGCTCCTAACAGAATCCATTTGAATATTGTGTGGATTTTGTACAGATTCTAAACGTCGTCCATCATGAATCATAAAGGCCAAATTATACTGATGACAGGGTAATTTAATTTAGACTTTACATTTACGCTCTTAGAAGGTATATAATATTTTGCAACCATTATTATAATTCGGTCTATTGTTCACTAAGACACTTGTAATATGCTTACTTAATTTTCTAATCTCACGCTTAACTTTATACCCCTGAGCCAGATAAGGAGGTAAGTCAGATTCACATCCTGCATTGAAAAAAATTTGCCTTGACGTCAACCAGCTTTGACTTTCTAAGGCATGCATGAATATGAATCTCTAAAAATCTAATAGGGGTCTGAAACTATAAAATTTCAGTTTAAGCTGCAGCTTGTTTCCTTATAAGCGTTTTACTCTGTAAAGAAATCTAGAAGAATGAAGAACAGAAGCAAGTGATTTAAAGATGGTATAATCAGCAAAACCTGCATTTTAAGCGCAGAACATATCCCTCCATCCTGCTGCAAGTATCTAGGCGTATCAAGCCCGGCAACCCTTGACAGCACTTCTCGTATACCATAATAGGCCGAGCAAGCTATAGTCAAGCCCAAGAGTCTCGTGCTGTGCTGGCTAATCACTCAAGGACACGTACGTCCCTGATACATGAAGTAGCTAAGTGTAAGATTATGTGTAAAAGATCTGGGTCACGGAACAACTGTATTCGACGACTTACACATCTAAATGAGCATTAGTAAATCAAGACACATAGTGTTTCAATAAAAAAGAATATGTATTTATATATGTACATATATATATATATGTGTGTGTGTGTGTGTGTGTGTGTGTGTGTGTGTGTGTGTGTGTGAGCGCGAGTGGCTTAGTTGGCTAGGTCATTGATTGGCACGCGGAGGAAGACCGTGGTTCAATTGCTGGCCAGTGCGACTTTTTGAGCAAGTACCTCTCTGATTTTTCACATGTGCTTTTTCACCACGCAATGCTCCTCGAGGAGGGCTTAGGCGACCTCCTTGCAATAAAAATTGGCTGATTTACCCCTATCCTCCTCCTTTAATGGGAGGCCTCCCATCCCTTTTTTTGACTCTTTCCCAAGTGCTAAGTGCCCATAGTAGTGTCCTTATTAAAGGAGCCGGACGTAGAGCACTATAATATATATAAAGGTATACATATATAATATGTATACACCGTTGTTTCTTTTGTCGAGCTCCAACTATGCGTTATACATGCAGTTGCCTCGCACATGATGACATATACATGATGTACTACGTACACACGATATGCTTGCGTGCAATAGTAACAGTTGACCTTCTTGGGTGCCTACTATGTTCATCATTCGAGCAGAAAAAGGCAAAGGGCTCGATGGTATGCTGGNCGTTTCTTGTTTTACAGGTAAGCGTATAATGTTAATAAAACTATGTAAATATGTAAGTAAAGTAAATAATAAATATCTTGTTTTACAGTGAAACTCAGTATAGTTATTATTTCCTTAGTACATAGAGAATAGAAAAATAAGCATATTATAAAACGACATTATTGTTATTCAAACAATGCGATGGAGAAGTTGTTTTTTCATTTTACAGTCATAGAAAAACCAGAAGATCCAAAAACAAACATTTACGTGATAACAGCCATTACTATTCCAAACAATCAAACTTTTATTATACCTGAAGAATTACAGCCTATAGGAAATCACAAAGAGATCATGAAATGCGAGATTTTTAAAAATGTGAAAACATCTTTTAAAAAAAGGCATGACAAAAGAGAAGTTTGGATTGCTCTATCCAAAGAATTAGAGGAAACTTATATTCATGAAGATAATATTTAATTTGAAGGATTTTTGTTAGAAAAAATTGAAGAAACTAAAAAAAATTAAAATACAGAAGAAAATTTATTTAAGTTAATAGAAACATCAAAGGACAACGAAAAAAAAGGTAGACAGCAACAACATAAGAATAAATTAAGACTTATAGAAAAATTTATACTACAGAAATTTTCAACAAAAGTTACAGATGTTCATCAATGGCTAAATGATTTTGAAAGTGAATGTGCTAGGTTAGTAATAAATACAGACATAGATAAAATCGAAATATTAAGATTGTTAATGGAAGAATCTGCTATAGACTGGTATAACTCTACGATGATAAAAAATTCAATAGATTCCGAATGGCGTATTTGGAAAAACAGTTTATGCGAAACGTTTTCAAATAAAGGATGGTCACCAGTTAGATATACATTTAATTACAGATATAAACAACGATAGATGCTGGAATATGCTTTGAAAAAAGAAAGATTATTGCTAGAAATAAATAAATCTACAGATACACAAACACTTATTAACCTTATTGCCACAGGACTACCAAATTACATAGCAGATAAAATAGATAGAGAAAAATTACAAACAACAAGTGATTTATTAAATGATATCAGAGGCTTCGAACATTTAATGCGAAAAACAAACCCAACAGAAAAATATGATAATAACACAAACTCCAAAAACAGTTATAAAGAAAACAAACAACCATGTAAAATATGTAAAAAGGAAAACAAAGGAATAAGATTCCACCCTGAATCTACATGATGGTTTAAAAACAAACAGGAGGACAAACAAAAGAATATTCAACAAGTCATGCAGAATAACCTAATTGAAACAGAATTTATAGAAATGGATCCAAAAAACGAACTTTGCCGCCATTAATCAAGGTAACAGTGATTATCAATAATACGTTAAAAGTACCAGGAATTTATAATCCTGGTGCAAATATATCAATAATTAACTCAAAATTGTTACACTGTAAAAATAACCAAAAAAATTATAATAGTAAAGTAAAGACGATTAATGGCGTGAAAGAAACTTTAGGCATGGTGTCATTAAGAATAAAAATATTTAATAAAGAAAAGTTAGCTTTTAAGAAAGAGGATAACAAAAAATTAAGGCTATGTATAGAATTTCGCGATCTAAATAAAATAATAATCCCACAATCGCAACCTTTTCCTAGAATTGAAGACCTTATGATCAAAACAAGAGGATGTAAATACTTCTCAACATTAGATATAAATTCAGCATTCTGGTCAATACCACTACGGATGGAAGATAAAAGCAAGATAGCGTTTGTAACAGAAGAAGGACATTACCAGTGGACCTGTCAACCTTTTGGTTTGAAAACATCGCCTGCTATTTTTCAAAGAATTCTAAGCAGTATTATTAAGAAGTATAAACTAAATGATTTCGCAGTAAACTATATTTATGATATACTCATATTTTCTAAAACATTCGAAGATCATATTAATCATTTAAAATCATTATTAAATACAATACTATACGAAGGATTTAGACTAAAATTATCGCAATGCAACTTTGCACAAGACTCAGTGAAATATTTAGGTCATATTATCAAACATGATTCAGTCACTCCCTTAAAAGATAATATAATAGCAATAAAAAATTTTTCAACACCAAAAACACAAAAACAAGTTAGACAATTTATTGGAAAAATCAATTTTTGTAACAAATACATCCCTAACTTTTCATTATCATTAGATCCCTTATATAATTTACTTAGAAAAAATACGAAATTTATTTGGGATGAAAAATGTAAAGATACATTTGAGAAAATGAAAACGTTATTATGTTCAAAACCTATACTGTCGATTTTTGATCCTAACTTACCAACTCCTAATATATGCGATTGCGGTTCCTACCATTGTTCCCTCACAATGACTCGTTCGCAGCTACTGTAAGCTCTCCCCCGATGTGTATGTACGACCCAACACCCCATGTCTCTCTCACTGAAGCTTCCCCCTTCAGTGTGTATAATACACACGTGCCGTATTTCCCGTGGACTTCCGTATACGTGTATAGAGCCCCAGGCACGAAGGGGATGTTATTGATCGGTCACCAGCGTTTGGATGGAATTATATCCCCTCTGACGCCTGATTAGCCGCGTTCCATCGCTCCGAGGAGTTTTTCGGGCTATTGTCGCCTGCTGTGATTACACGGTTAATGCCTAACAAGTGCGGAAGGGTGAGGGGTGTGTACGAACGTGTTGTTTCGGACGGGAATACCGTGTGGCTTTGAATTTTAAACGCACGGATCTCTTGTTTCACGTGCGGCTATGAATCAATTTCTCGAATCACGGGTACAGCTTCGCCATTGGAATTGCGTTTTTTATTTTATTCTCAATCAAATAATTAAAATTNATATATTACAAAAAAATAAAAACAAGAGGTAAAATTTTACTGTTGGAAAATCTGAGTATAAAACTAATAAAGAATGATCATGCTAGATATTGTCATTTAGTAATAAAATAAATGGAAAATAAGATCAAACCATACTGTACAGCAAAAAATTTAACAGATAATAAAAAGTTATGCAACAGTTGTGACATTTGCATTAAAAACAAATCAAGGAAACAATTTAAGATAGGATTAATGTCACACTTGGGACCAGCTACTCACCCGTTTAAAATTTGATCAATAGATACAATCGGAGGTTTTGGAGTTACACAACAAAGAGATACCTACATCTGCTCGTAGATCATTTTTCAAGGTACGCATATATTTTAACATCAAAAACCCAATCCGCAAACGATTATATTAAACTAATTGAACAAATACCACAAAATGAAAAAATAGAAACGGTCTTATCAGATCAATACCCTGGTATAAACTCAAGAGATTTTAAACAATTTTTAAATCAAGAAAATATACCAATAATATTTACAGCAGTTAATGCACCTTTCTCAAACGGCTTAAATGAAAGGTTAAATCAAACACTCATCAATAAAATTCGGTGCAGAATAAACGAAGAAAAAAATAAAAGAGCATAGCAAACGAATGTACAAAAATATATAATGAAACCGAACACACGGTAACAACATTCGCGCGCAAATACCTGCTAGAAGGAAAAGACATAAACATTCTACCGGAAGAACTACGAAAAAAAAAACAATAGAAGACCTATATAAAGATAGGCAAACGGCTTTTGAAAATACATTAAAGTCTCACAACTACAACAAAAAAGTTTTTGACAACAACAGAATATAATATAATTTAAATATTAACGATCTAGTCTATATAGAAAATATTAATAAACTAAATAGAAGAAAAACAGAGGAACTGAAAATTGGCCCATTAAAAATTATAGATAAGATATCAAATGTAATTTTTAAAATAGACATAGGTCACAAAAAAACAGAATCAAATTTGTTTCATATAACAAAACTAATACCATATGTCAATCGACAATATTTCGCCCCGTCATTATTGTACTCCGGGGGAGGGGAGATGTAAAAGAAATAGTACGAATCACCTAATTTCTTTTAAAACTTATTTTGAATTTGATTGATTGCGCATGCCCGTGAAACAAGATAACGTGAAGAGATGGAAAAGCCACGTACGCGGTATAATCAGTTTGCCATTGATCGTTTTAAAGTGTACATTTCAACAATAACTCATGTGAAATAATAGCTTTTACTGTCGTTTCTTGTTTTACAGGTAAGCGTATAATGTTAATAAAATATGTAAATATGTAAGTAAAGTAAATAATAAATACCTTGTTTTACAGTGAAACTCAGTATGGTTATTATTTCCTTAGTAAATAGAGAATAGAAAAATAAGCATATTATATATATATATATACATATATACATATATATAGGTATACTGTTGACTGTCTTTAAATTTAATGATGACTGTCACGTCATTATTTACAAGTAAACAAGTTGAGGCTGCTCAGCATACAGTCTTAAGGTATATGACTGTACATGTACACACATTTTTAATGCAAGAATGGTAAGTATGTATTTGTATATCTATATATACATTCAAGATTTCAGTATGGCTCTTTAGCAGCAACGCTACAGGTGGCAGAGTTTGGGGCGAAACATTCTTGTTCATAAAATTTTCTGTCTTGCTGAACATTAAGTGTACATTTATTTACTATACAAAAATTTTTTATGCGTTCACTTTTTTTTTTTTTTTTTTTAACGTAATAGGGGGTGATAATGATAATAAGTAAGTAAATTTTAGTCTTTGTAGGTAAAAGAGAAAAACTTTTTCTTTATGGCATGCTGGGGTATCGTATAATAAAAAGTAGGTCGCATGAATGTGTCGTTTTTCATACCATTGTATTTTGATTGTCTGTATTTCAATTGTTTATTAGTATTTTTGCCTTCTCTACAAGTGTTATAAACCTTTTTTGTTGTAATTTACTTTTGTTATATTTTACGTGGCGTGTCCAAGGGCCGTGCATAAAACAGAAATAACACTTTTTCATACATATTTACTCACGTATTTGTTTATGTATTATTATAAACGGCCTTTTGGGGGGTAGGCGGCTTTGAACCGAGCGGGAGAGTTAAGGGCGGCTGGAGTCGTCTTCGAGGATATTGATCAGCGGTCGAGATCGAGCAGCAACAAGCACCCTGTGCTAGAGACTGTATGCGTGGAATGGTGGTGCACATCGCCCCACGTCGAGCTCCAAATGTTATAAGCGGCCTTTTGGGTGTAAACGGCTTAAAACAACGAAAGGGAGTTGGCGTGGGCGAGAATCCTCTCCCAAGGAGTCAAGTTGGCTGTACAGATGAATCCATGGGGAGAACCCTGGATTGAAGACTAGGCGTAGTGAGGTAGTGCTTCTGCTGGATTTCGATGCCACCGCTGGAGCTCGTGTTGCTAGTGAATAGTTGAGCATTGACTCACAGTGGTAGAGACAAATCCGTAGCCATGAGATTCGATTACTATCGCAAAAGAGCCTCGATTGACTCTCCGATTTTTCTAGTCGTTGGACAATAGTGCCACGTAGTGCGGATAATGATGGCGAGAGTGGGTAAAAATGAGAGTCAACGCTCTAAGTTTAACATGGTGTTAAACATAGGTATTTTATTCAAATTAATTGGTACTGTAGCCGCTGCCGTAGCACAGGTCTCGTCAAGCGAGAATCTGGCATAGGCTTGGATTGTGTGATCCGGGCGGATGATCACAAGACGTCGTGCAGCCCTTCTTATATGCAATAAACTACCTTTTTACTTGCGATGTTTGGTAGAAACTAGTATTTGTCACTTAGCGGGGGGTAGGTAGTACTATCAGGTGCAAAGTTTTGAAATCGGAGCTGCGCGTGACATTTAAAAATCAAATTTATATAAAACGATTGAATTTAATGAAAAGTAGTTATTTTAATAATTTATAATTAAGCACATATATAATTATTATATTTTTCTTTGTTTAGTTTTACTTTAGTCTCATTGCAGAAAGCGAATTTTTAGAATTTCCAGTAGTTCTTATTATCCTTTCATCATGGTTCAATCTGATTCTTATGATTAATCACGCAATCATACCTTTCTTTTTGCTGTTGACTTTTTTGTTTTGGTAAGTGAGAAACATGAGGATCTTTATGAATAAGATAATTTTTATTTNTATTGTAATTATAATTACTATTATTATCGTTATTATTATAATTTTTTTTTTTCATCCAAGGTTTTCTAAAATGCCTTGAACCACGATAAATGTGGTTTCCTGTGTAAGACTCATTTATTTGCCCCTAAGATATTCTTAACGAAATTGTCTAAATACCCTCTAAACTGTCAAGACCTATCTCCTGAAACACCTGGCTTGGAATTCGCTTTTGCATTAGTACTTCGAGCCGGGGCCATAGAGTGTTGACCATTAATGTAACCTTCCATCAGATTGTTGTCACCGTCGTGATGTTGCCTTTTTGTCTCTATTTCTGATAGTCCTCTTACTGATAGCTTGGTAAGTCAGCGCAGCTTGTATCTGCAGTGGTCATTGAGCTTTCGTCCTCTTAAACTTTATCTGTACCTTGTAGGCACCTTACCTTCGGGCCTTTTCTAGTGTCTTTCTAAATGTTGGGCAGCTGCTGCTACCTTCTCTGTAGTTTAACACCTTCTGTTCCGCAAGCTAAACATCAAGCCTCCTCCTTGCAATCTTTCTTGCGGTGATTTCAGTTGCCATATTGAAAGCATAGCTTTGACTGGTCCTCCTTGTTGCAGTTTTGGGCTATGCGTTCATACTCCAGACACCGGTAGCATCTGAGGACTTCAACCTGTCTCCTTACTTGGGAGCTTGTGAATCTCATTAACAACCTCTTCGTTTTTTCTATAGATCTGACATCAGTCTCTCCAGTGTTCACCAAAGCTACCTTTTGTCCTCTCTTATTCGCTTCTAGGAGCGTCACTGTTCTTATCTGTGGCAAACAACCAGGAATTCTACTCAATGCAAGTTCGACTTCAGCCTTCTCGGTCATCGGATCCAGGTCCCGGATTTTTTGAGTGTTACTATTTTCTCGTCTACTTCGACGGATCCTAGCCCTACAACTGTCTTAGCTATACGGCTAATCAGGGCTTTTTTGTTCTTCACTCTTTAAACTTTGAGAAGAAAGTTTTCATTTTTAGTCGTAGTGACTCCTTTAACTGTGATCTTGGCCTTTTCCGGCTTGAAATCAGTCCTTTATCTTCTTTAGGACCTCGGCAAAGCTCTGCCCTTCCCCGACCTTAACAAGTAGTTTCTCCTCCTTTTTTCTGGCATTATCTTGTTTTCTGTTGTCACTGCCATTAATTCTTATCTTAGGGATAAGCTCTTGATTTTCCGGGGTCTTATTCCTTTTTCTAGAAGGGGGATTCGGAGTCTCTTTCGGAGCTTCTGGACTGCTGTTCTGCTTGCTTGTCAGTACGCTTTTCACGAACCTAGATCGGATAGAGCGTGTGATTCTTTCTCTTTTTTCTGATCAGTACGTCTTTCTCATTATGTTATCATCACCTTGTTCTAGGAGATTTTTCATCTTCTTTTTTGTCCCTTCACGGCTATCTTTAAATTCATACAGTAGGTGTAATGCCACTTTTGTACCTACCTTACGTGGCATTGCTGTTTTTGTGTACGTCGTTGTTGCTGCTTCCACTATATCTTTAATTATTTTATCAAGTTTTGAGAATGAAATATTTTCCTTTGTCTGCTCAATAGTTAGTTCTGATCTTAAGTTGATGGCATGCTCCAGATCCATCTCGGTATTATTACTGAAAAAGCTGGCTCCATTGACGATACACGCTCCGATTCCAGTGCTTAGGAGCCTGTCTTGTCAACGGCTGGGCAGGAATGAGAAGCTGTAAGTGTTTTTTATCGGAGGTTATTTTCTCACTTTCGTTTTGGACGCCTTTTTAGCCTTTCCCGAATCTGTGATGCTAACACCAGTCACCCAGGCTTTCACCTAGTCGGAACTGGCAGTGGATTCCCTCGGAGAGGTTACCACCTGAGGTACTAAGTATTTATTAGCGTCGCCCATGATAGGTTTTATTCGGGAACCTACGCAAAAATTTTTACGAGGTGTTCTCCTCGAACGTCTTGGTCCACGGGAACTACTTTATTTCGTTCCAACCACCCACGGGTACAAGGTTCAGTATTAAATTTTGAGACAGCGCGTTTAGCGCTTTATTTAAAATGCCTGGCTGATGTATTATGTCAAATTTGTAGCCTCATAGTTCAGCTTTTATCCTGTTAAGAACGTTCATCGCACATGGCGTTTTCTGTAGATCTTGCTGAAATTTTAACACGATGCTCGTAATGATGTAAAAAAGTCACATGTATGATTTAAGACTGTTTTACAACACCTCTTGTTAGGTATTGAATTGTGAAATACCTTCAATTAAACACTTACCCTTATGGAAAAGTCACTTAAAAATTGAATTCATGAGAAAATGGTTGGTAGAATTCGTCCAATTTTTTGCATCACGCAATACCATAATACTGGTTTTATATTCAATTTCCAGAGAGATCGACAAGTTTTTCTTTTAATAAAGGGAGTTATCGTGATATTTTATTTTCTATAGAATTTAAAAAAATTATGAGACACTTATTTATCACTGCACGTAAGATATTAAAATTTTAAAGTAACTAGCTTTGTAGTTTTCAAGAAAAAAATTTTTAAGTTTTTCTGTTATACACGGGCTCTTATGGAGAAGTTGGCGCGAGCTCGCTGCCAAAGATACGTATTCTTATAGAACTCGTTTAATTTTTTTAGATTTTCGTTAAAAAACTAGTATGTTGAAGCTGACTAAATTGAGAGACATTTTCCCAAATTTCAGAAGGCCTAGCTTTGTAGTTTATGAGAAGTTGAAATGTAAAGTAGCACATTTTGCCAAAAATTTGATGAAAATGAAGCAAACAGATGACTAGACTCGAACTGCGCATGTTCGAGTACATTCTCTCAAAAAAATTAATCGTTACGGTAAGACAAGGATGTACAATCAGCTTGGATCTTGATACACCAAATTTTTAACGCGTATTGTACCACGATAACCCCCTTGAATAAAAAAAAACAGTGTCAGACGCCTACATATACGTATACAAATGCATTCAAAACAGTCGCTGGCGCTGCCGCATGCTTGCTCCCTCCTCACTGCACTCTCTCCATTTTTCCTCTAACTGTAATGAACGTCCTTGAACCGTATATCAGGGTTTTTCGATGTATGATAATGCTTTAGAGGCCCACTAGCGCCTACAGCTCGTTATCATTTGCGGGATAGCGTAGCTTTCTGCTTTTTAAGTACCTTGACGTACATCAGAAATTACGATCTTATCTTATGTCTCCTTGGCTAAGGATTGCGCCTATCACTTAATCTGATGTGTCGGTTGTTACAATAAAGGATTCGTATATATATGGAGCTATAAGTACTACCTCGTTACAAAAAGCGTCTCTTAAAAACGAATTTTTAACATTAAAACTTGTTGCTCTTTCCATTTAAATTCAACTGTTTTTCTTAATAATTAAGAAAGTGGTTATGCTATTTTCGCGTAACCTTTAATGAAGCGTCAATAGTACCCTGCTAACCCCAGAAATCGCTTCATTTTTCTCGCATTTGTTGGCTCAGAAAAATTCCGTACCGCTTCTATTTTTTGCTCAAATCAACAAGAGGCGCACTCAGCATGGCTTCCTGCAGCAAATCTCGATTAAGTTTTGCCACATTCCACTAGGTAACGCGCCTCCGGATTACTTCTCGCGAGCTTTCTCCACATTTCTCGTTTAACACAAAGCTGACGTACTGTAGATAACTAGCCGTGTAGTCCTCCAAGACTTGCCCGTCAGACACCCGTGCCGCCATTTGTGATGACACTAGCGTAAGATCGATGATAGTGCCCCGGTTAACCGGCCGCCTAAACGTTGCTGAACTACCAGAGTTCATGACGATGAGATCTAGCCTTGCGGCCATCTCTAGCACTGGCTGCCCCTGCAGTCGGTTCTCGGCTCCCCCCCTTTCACCACACCTCAAGCACGCCCCGGTCCTGCCAGGCCTGCCACACTGCCTGGCAATGTGGTCAAAGCCCAGGCACTTGAAGCAGTGCTCAGCCTTGGACTTAAGCCGTATCCTGCAGTTCATCCAGCCCAGCCTTATCTGATCCATCTTATTCAAGAACGTAGCCACCGTCGCAGGTGCCTCAACGCAGGCCATCCGATTTCCTCAGACAGTGCCAGACAACAGCCGCACCGCATTGACAGGGGCCCTCTCTTCCTCAAAACAGCTTCTAAGTGCAGCCTGCACATCCTGCTCTGTTACCGTAGGGTCAACGTCTCTAATCTCGTATGGCAAGCCCGGGGCAAGGGTCCTCACGCCGCCAGCGCTCGCCACAGCGTTTTTTAGCGCGTTGGCAAACGCATCAAGGCAGTCAGACGTGGTGTCTCTCAACTCAGCAAGAACATTACCTTTTCTCCACTCCCTGATTTATCCCACGCCCACCCGGAGCTTGACCACATTGACCCTCTTCATTAGGGCTAGGATCTCGGCATACTTTTTGCCCTCTGCTGGCTTTACGATTATCGCATCGGGCCTGGCTCTCTGACGTCTTCCCTTAGCGACCTTCGATGGCTTGACTTCTGACCTTGGGGGCTTATCCTCCCTAACCTTTTCCTTCACTGATTTCTTTTTTTTTTTTTACTTTTCTAGACCTCCGTCCAATTTTTCCCACTGCCCACGCCGCCAACCACGCCGTGCTCTGGTTGCAGCTAAAAGCCAGGCACTCTTGGCTTTTTCGGGGCCTTTTCTGGCGTAAATTTTGGGCTTGGGGTTTCTCTTCCTCTCCTTCGCTTCCTTTTTTCCTTCAGTTCTGAATCGATCTCTGGCTCCTCCGCTGCCTCAAGCCAATCCTGGTAGCGCTTAAAGGCGCCTGCAGCTGTCGCTGCTACCTCGCCGTGTTGAGGTACTTAGCCATAAGCGCCTTTAGGTCATTTATCGCCCTCGCAAGTACCTCAAACGCGATGTTGGCGCTTTTTCGAAACTCGACCTCAAGTCTAGCTTGAATCCTCCACCGAGATCAAGATCAGATGACTCTGCAGCAGTCAGCCCTTTCTTGTCCCAGTTCCGCCATAATTCTCCTTACTATAAGAGTAACGTCTTTGTGGTCCCCCCCAGAATCTGTGATGCCTGCAGCAGCCACCTGGGCTTTCACTGAATTGGAACTGCCAGAGGATTTCCTCAGAGAAGTAACCGCCTGGGGTATTTGTTTTGCATTGACGTTCTTCATTTTTTCAACTTATTTGAGTGACGTACTGCCCTGCGAGGGCTAGCACTACCCTTTTTTCTAGTAAAGAATATTAAAAAGGGTTAAAACCAAGGCAGCAGCCCACTCTGATTTCAGAGAAGCATGCTACTTGCTCAGGCTGGCTGGGAGTTGCCACTCTCTCTCAATCCCACCCACGGAGACCACCCTGGCGTTGTGTAGAGTAAGTGTAAAAGTGGTGTATGTGTGTAATGTATGTATATGTTGGTACATCACAGTCAACGCAGCGAGACATGCGCCAGGCATACAATCCCACGACCAGCGCAGACAACCCGCCAAAATGAGCTGGCATATAAAGGCACATAAAGTACCACCATGTAGCCTCCTCAGTTGTAGTAAGCGTAGATTAGTCAGCCCACCACGTTTTTTTTGTTCCTGAGGCGTGCAGCCATATCAGATGCGGTTACCCAGACTTACCTGGGCCTCATGATCTGGCCTCATCCACTGCCAGGCCCCCAACGCCAGCTAGGGAAAGACCCCACCGCACGTAAACCGAAACGACTATTTAGTATACCTGTGGTCACTTAAATCCCTGAAGTGGAGGGATCAAAGGCAAGATAATTTCCGATGGCATGTACAGAAATAAACCCTGAACACTACCCTAAAGGAAATAGAACGAAGTAAAAGAAACAGAAGCCCATTAGACAGCCCTGTAAAACGCCAGAAAACCATGCCTCCGAAGAAATATAAAATAGGCAGTAACAAACAAAAAAAAAATTTTCTGAATGACCAAACAAGCCAGATGAAAAAAGTGGATGCGACAACAACAGTAGTAGTGAAGATGGCCGAAGGGCAGACCTTTGCAAAGGTGCTGAGGACGATGAAGGCGAACTTTGACCCTGATAAGGCTANTGTAGTGTTAAATATTAATTATTTTTTTAGTTAATTTATTTATCTTTTTACCACCTGCCTGTCGATCAGCATCCAGATTCAATGTCACGCAATAGGCAGACTTTTGTCAATATGCTCAAGTCAATGAAGGCGAATTTTGACCCGGATGTGGCTGACGTAGTGGTCCAAAGTGTTGTCACTACAAATAAGGAGACATACTTATTAAGGCCAAAGGTGCAGAGAATGCTACTGCATTCTCACAGCAAATTGAAAAGTCGATAGCTGGACAGGTTACGGTCAAAATGAGCAACAAACAAGTGACACAAGAGGTTTGAGATCTGGATGCTATTGTAGAGGAAGATGAGGTGAAAGAGGCTTTTGCTAGGACTTTTGGACATCAAAGCCAGGAGCCAGAAGTTGCTCTCTTAAAGCTAAATTTCAGAGGACAGAGGCTGGCTTTAATAAAAGTGGACGAAGCATCTGCCAGACAAGTAGAAAAGGTAGGCATGTTACGAGTTAGCTTTGTAAGCTGCATAATTCGAAGAAGAATTAAATAAAAAAGATGTGAGAAATGTCTGGGATATAGACACGTCTCGGGCAACTGTAATAACGAAAACAGATCCAACCTGTGCTTCCGGTGTGGAAGCTTAAGCCACCGGAAGAAAGAGTGTCCAGGCTCAGCACGGTGCTTCCTTTGCCCAACAACGGACAAAAAGCACGAAGCAGGCAGCGGGAGCTGCCCTTTATTTAGAAGAGCCCTAAAAGAATCCAGCGATTAGGCTCAAGCAGGATAAAAATAAGGCAAAAAGGCCTTGAGTTGAAAGACAGGCTTATGTGGACCCGTGCTGCGCTGGGTACTTTTTACCTATCTGCAGGGGTAAGCATTAAGCTTATAGTGGTGTTGGCCAAGTAGGAGGCCTACTATGAAACGCTATACAAGGTGATGGTCCTCAGGGACCCCGAGTCCATCTTAGGACTCGAGAGCATCAGCACCTCTAGCAAATGGTGGCGAGCTAGCTCGTTAATCTGTGAGACGCGATGGTCTCCCTGGCGGCATCACCCTGAAGTAATGCTAACGCGGTTCCAGGGTGGATCAAAATCCACGCAGCAAGGAGGGGGGTTTTAGTGGGTATGAGTGTTCTAATAAAAAAATCCACCGAGTCCCACACTACCGCTGTCCCTGTGGTGTGCCTCAATGCATTTCCCCTCCCTCTACAAAAAAAAAAAAAAAAAAAAAAAAAAACCCCTACTACCACTACTACTACTACTACTACTACTACTACTACTACTACTACTACTACTACTACTACTACTACTACTACACATACTACTACCACTACTACTACCACTACTTCTACGCCAGGGCAGTCTCCGTGGGTGGGACTGAGGGAGAGTGGTGACTCATGGCCGGCCCAAGCAAGTAGCAGTTCTCTCTGGTAACAGAGAGGGCTGCTGCTCTGGTTTTAACCCTTGCCAAATACTTATTTCTGTAAAAAAAGGGTAGTGCTGGCCTTCGCGGGTCAGTACGACACTCATAAAGATACCAAAATGAAAAACGTCGATGCAAAACTAGTAGGGTGACTGTCGTAGGCCCCACAGATTTTAAGGGGGGCCACAAAGACGTGTCTTATAGCCAACAGGGACTGCTAAATGTTCTATGGACTTTTCTTACAGACAAAGGACGAAGAGGAAGCCTGTCGAGTATAGGCACTAACGACACCAAGGACAGCAACGTGTCAGTATTTAGCAACCAGACAAGGGAGGAGCTTGCCTCTTTAGAAGAAAGTGTCGCTATGCTCAGAGTAAAGCGACAGCAAGTTGCTGATAAAGTCCAATCAGCAACAGAAGACATGACAGAGACTCTACAGATGATTGACGATAAGTACGGCAACAGAGCAAATCCTGTTAAAAATGGGCTCAAAGCGGCGCTTAAGCATCCTTAAGAGGCAAAGATGCTGAGAAAAGGCTGTCTTACTGAAGAAGATTTGTCTACCAACGCTTGGAAGTCGTCATTTGAATCCCTGCTGTGGAGGGAACAAAGGCGAGATAATTTTTGACGGCATATACAGAAAGAAACCCTGAATACTGCCCTAAAAGAAATAGAACGAAGTAAAAGAAATAGGAGCCCATCGGACAGCCCTGAGAAACGCCAGCAAACTATATCTTCAAAGAAAAAGACAACAGGCAGTGGCAAACAAGAAGAAATTCCACTGAATGACAAAACAAGCCCGAAGAAAAAAGTGGACGTCACAATAACAGTAGTAGTAAAGATGGCTGAAGGACAGACCTTTGCAACGTTGCTGAAGACTATGAAGGCGAACTTTGACCCCAATAAGGCTAAAGTGGCTGTCCAAAGTGTTGTCACTACAAAAAAAGGAGACACACTTATTAAGGCCAAAGGTGTAGAAAATGCTACTGCATTCTCACAGCAAATTAAAAAGTCTTTAGCCGAACAGGGTACTGTCAAAATGAGCGACAGAAAAATGACGTTAGAGATCCGAGACCTGGATGCCATTGTAGAGGAAGATGACATCAAAGAGGACTTTGCTAGGACTTTTGGACATCAGAGCCAGGAGCCAGAAGTTGCTTTCTTAAATTTAAATGCCAGAGGACAGAGGCTTTACTACTACCACTACTACTACCACTACTACTACTACCCCCGAGTCCCGGGTGAAGTTTTCGCTAGTTTCTCTATACCGGGTGCTTCCACGGGTGGCGGATAGGGGCATTCTCTAAAGCCATGAGGTGACGATGGGCAGCTGGGGTTACTCTCTGTGGTGGTGGTCGGGGGCGTGAGACGGGGAGTGTGTGTGGCGTTGGCATGTGTATCTGTAGTGGTGTGGACGGGAGACTAGTGCCCCTTGTCTTTACCGGTGTGGATGCATGGGCCGGCTCTGATTGTGCTCCTTGTTCTTCGCTTTCTTCTGCCTCCGTGGGTGGCACTCCATTGCTTGATGCGGGTCAATAAAAACTAGTACCCGTCATGTATAGAAGTAAGCGGTGCTTAAAACCTTCTTCTCAGATACATGCACTACACTCTCACTAAACAAACACAGGGATACTTACGGATTGTTCCGGGTTGCGTGTGGTGGGTCCTTTCCTGGGCTTGCGTTGGAAGCCTGGTGGTGGGTGAAGCCGGAAGATGAGGCTCAGGTAAGTCTGGGTAACCACATCTGATATGGCTGTACGCCTCATAAACATAAAAGACATGGTGGGCCGACTAATCTAGGCTTACTACCACTGATGAGGCTATACGGCGGCACCTTAGTGCCTTACGCCAGCTCGTTTTGTTGAGTTGTCTGCGCGGCCGGGGGACTATACACCTGCTGCTGGTCTGGCTGGGATGATCGATGTGTACCAACATATTCATACATTACACACGAACACCATTTTTAGACTTGTTACTCAACGCCAGGAGGAGCTTGTCCCTTTAGAAGAAAGTGGTACTAAGCTCAGAGTGAAGCGACAGCAAGTGGCTGATAAAGTCCAATCAGCAACGAAAGATATTACAGAGACGCTAAAAGCAATTAACGAATAGTATGGTAACGCAACGAACGCTGATAAGAATGGGCTCAAAGCTGCGCTTAAACGAGGCAGAGGTGATAAAAAAGGCTTTCCTTGTGAATAAGAAGTGTTCGCAAACTCTTGGAAGTTGTCATTCGAGTCCCTGCAGTGTAGGGAACAAAGGCAAGATAAGTTCTGAAGGCAGGTACAGAAAAAAACCCTGAACACTGCCCTAAAGGAAATAGAACGAAGTAAAAGAAACAGGAGCCCATTGGACTGCCCTGTGAAACGCCAGAAAACCATGCCTCCAAAGAAATATAAAATAGGCAGTAACAAACAAGAAGAAATTCTCCTGAACGAAAAAACAAGCCAGAAGAAAAAAGTAGATGCGACAACAACAGTAGTAGTGAAGATGGCCGAAGGGCAGACCTTTGCAAAGGTGCTGAGGACGATGAAGGCGAACTTTGACCCTGGTAAGGCTAATGTGGCAGTCTAAAGTGTTGTCACTACAAAAAAAGGAGACATACTTGTTAAGGCCAAAGGTGTAGAGAATGCTACTGCATTTTCACAGCAAATTGAAAAGTCGGTAGCTGGACAGGTTACTGTCAAACTGAGCAACAAAAAAGTGACACAAGAGGTTTGAGATCTGGATGCTATTGTAGAGGAAGATGAGGTGAAAGAGGCTTTCGCTAAAACTTTTGAACTTAAAAACCAGGAGCCATAAGTAGCTCTCTTAAAACCAAATGCCAGAGGACAAAGGCTGGCGTTCATTAAGGTGGACGAAACAACTGCCAGACAAGCAGAAGAGGAAGGCAGGTCACGAGTTGGCTCTGTAAGCTGCCGAATTCGAAGAAGAATTGAAGTAACAAGATGTTACAAATGCCTGGAATATGGACACGTCTCAGGCAACTGTAAAGAAGAATACAGATCCAAGCTTTACTTCCGGTGTGGAAGCTCAAACCATCGGAAGAAAGAGTGTTCAGGCCCATCACGGTGCTTTCTTTGCCCAACAACGGACAACAAGCACTAAACTCGGATAAAGGACGAATAGCAAGCCTTTTGAGCATAGGCAGTAATGTGTCTGTTCTTAGCAACCAGACCCAGGAGGACTTCGCCTGTTTAGAAAGCAATGGTGCTGAGCTAATAGCGAAACGACAGCAAGAGATTGATAAAGTTCATTCAGCAATAGAGAGATTAATTACACGCTCGGAGCTACAAACGTAAAGTATGTAAACACGGCAAACGTCGTTAAGGAAGGCCTCAAAGCTGCTTTGAAACACCTGAAAGCTGCTAAGGTTATCAGGAATGTCTTCTCTTTTAAACAAGAAATGTTGACGAAGAGTTGGAAGCAGTGCTTGGAATCTCTGCAGCACGGGGAATATAGGAGAGATGATTTATGACAGCTAATCTAGAAAAGAACCCTGAACACTGCTCTTAAGGAAATAGAGCGAGTTAAGAGTAACGGGAGCCTGTTAGACAGCCCTGAGAAACGCCAAGTAGCTCTGCTCTCTAAGAAGAAGAAAACAAGCAGAGGTCAACAAGAAAAGGTTCTGCCGAGTAACAAAAAAGGCCAGAAAAAGAGAGTAGATGCGACGACAAAAGTATTGGTGAAGGTCGCTGAAGGGCAGACTTTTGTCAATATGCTCAAGTCAATGAAGGCGAATTTTGACCCGGATGTGGCTGACGTAGTGGTCCAAAGTGTTGTCACTACCAAAAAAGGAGACATGCTAATAAAAGCTATAGGGGTTAAGGATGCACTTGCATTACTGCAGCTATTTGAAAAGTCGGTAGCTGGATAAGGAACGATGGTAATAGGCAGCAAAAATGTGACACTTGAGGTTTGAGACCTGGATGTTACGGTTAAAGAAAAAGAGGTTTAGGAAGCTTTTCTGAAAACTTTTGAACAACAGAGCTCGGAGATCAGAGTGACGCTTCTTGAACCTAATACCAGAGAACAGAGAATGGCGCTTATGACGGTAGATGAACCCACAGCAAGACAAGTGGAAAACGTAGGTAGACTGAGAGTCGGCTTCCTAAGCTGCCAAATCCAAAAAAGAGTCGCAGTTACAAGATGTTACAAATGCCTGGGATATGGACATGTTTCAGGCGACTGCAAAGAAGGACATAGGTCCAAGCTTTGCTTCCGGTGTTGATGCTGCAACCATCGCAAGAAAGAGTGTCCAGGCCCAGCACGGTGTTTCCTCTGTCCAACGACAGAAAACAAGCATGAAGCCGTCAGTGGAAGCTGCCCTATATTTAGAAGAGTGCTAGAAGAAGCCAGGAAAAAGGCACCATATGGGCGCATCTAAGGCAAGAAAGGCCTTTAGTAGGAAGTTAGGCTTATGCGGACGCATCATGCTCTGAGTACATATACTTATCAGCTAGGGAAAGCATCACGCATTTAGTGGCGCTTGCAAAGAATGCAGCCTACGAAGGAGAGCTAGATACGGGTGCCAGTCCTCCGGGACCCCGAGCCCTTTTCAGGACTTAAGAGAATTGGCACCTCTAGCAATTGGTGGCGAGCTTGCTCGCTTATGCTGTGAGATACGATGTTTTCCCTGGTGGCTCCACCCTGAAGTTATGCTAACGCGGTTCGGGGGTAGAACAAATCCATGCGGCATTGGGGGTTTGAAAGGGTATGGGTGGTCTAAAATAAATCCACTGAGTCCCACACTACCGCTGTCCCTGTGGCGTGCCTCAATGCATTTCCCCTCCCTCCACAAAAAAAAACCACCACTACTACTACTTTTCTGAAGATCTTGTTTATTTTGTTAATAATGTTTTTATAAACTCGAAAGTCATTCGCATGCTTTAAATCTTTTATTTCAGCAACGAATTAAATATTTTTTGTATCTTTTGTATATAAACGAAGTATTTAAAATCCATCCAAACAATTGCTAAGATTTATTTTTAATATTCTTGGTATTATTTTCCGTATAGGCATCATTTCAATAAAAGTCTTTTAATAAAAGAAGTAAAAAATTCATTAAAGTTTGCTGATGGGAAAGCAATTAAGAATGAAATCGATATTCAACTGCTGGACCTATCCGTACCAAAGAAAGAGACTAATGCTGTATTGTTACCAAGATTTGAAATATTGGATGAATTAAACCATGCAGATTTATTTTACGGTAATGTATGAATTTGTATATTTCAGTAATTTTCATTATAACTGCAGAAATAACAAATAGTATTACATAGACTGATCCCAATTGTGTTGTACTATTATAATTAATACTTCAGGTATATACCGTTTACCAACATGTCCCTAGCAGAACTGTATAAGTCCATAATAATAGATCAAATTTACGTATTTAACATTAAATATAATGCTTGTATATCTTACCTTTTTTTTATCACTACGAGTTTTAAATACATATATACAATATTTTTTATTTATTTGGTTGAGATGTACACATATATATTTCTGTTCAAAAGATAAACTAAAGAAATTTTGGTTTTTCTAGTACACTTTTTATTCGCACATTATTTTTGATTTTTAACTATATAAGAACGTTATTTACATCCATCGTTTTTTTTTATTCATTATCGCCCTCTAAGGGGCTCAAACATGGCTATTTTGACACTATAAAGTGTATTTAGCCATACGTTGGTTAATTAACGGTAGGTGTGAAACGGTAGAAAAATCGGTAGGTTTTTAATAAAGCTCAAATTCCCTCCAGAAAAAAACCTCATTTATTAATAAAAATTTTTGTCCAGAGTGGGATTTGAACTCCGGTATTCAAGATCTGTAGGCAAACACGCTACCGACAGAGCCATCATGAAAAAGAAACATAAGATTTTCCGTTAGAAAAAAATGGAATTGTATAGATTTGTTAAAATGTTAAAATATAAAAAATTGATTGATCTCATAGGGTGTACATTAACTATATTTTTTCATATGATAAATAATACATGCATGTATATAAACCTTATCGCGCAAATGAGACGTTTTACGTCGTCTATTCTAGGGCGCTGTGCGAGCGCCGAAACATCTATTTTTTAGCTCACCGTCAGAACACTAAATCTAACTCATTCAAATTTTAAAAAATACATAACCGATTTTTCTCTTCTTCTGATTTTTAATACGATTATCAGTTTTCTAAAAAATGAGTTTCTAATCTACAAAAAACACAAAACGTGTTATAACTAAACAACGACATTTTTAATATTTTTTTCATAGTCTAGATCGAAAGACAAATTTTTTCTACATCTGAATAGCTATTTCCCGGCAAGACTTTTTTTTATTTTTGAGAGAAAAACGGCGATGAACGTTAGGTACTGCTCCGCGCGTCGGTGTGGACGACGCTGCCGTACTAATGAATTCAGATAGTAATCGAGAACGAAATGAGTTTTATTTCTTTCCTTCCATTCCTTCTTTATTCCTTTTTTAATATTGTTTTATAAATCTTGTAAAGTTTGATGAACAGTTTCTAAGGCTTTTATTAAGATCATTAAAGCCTTACAATATAAATAAATAAATCGAATTCTTGCAGTTTTTTATTTTTGAATTGTATTTCAGAAAATATACTTAAGGTATTTTCTTACTCCAACTCTAAAGTTTTAAACAACAAATTTCTTATTTCTACCTAGATAATTAATCAAAATAATTTCATACTCAAGCTTTGATGTTTACTATTGTTTCATAATTCTTCTACTGTAAATAATATGATTTGTACTATTATTTGTTTCTCCACTCTTTTTTAAAGGTATGAGCGAAGTTAAACAGTAACATGTATTGTTTTGTGACTCAAAAACCATGTTATTACTCAAAAAGTCTAAGGAAAAAAAAATTTTCATATCTATTGACCATTTTAGAATTTTCTTTACAATTTACTTAAATTATTTTTTAAAATTAAAAAAGTACGCAAGTAATTTTTGCAATGAAATATTCTCGTAACAGTGACTGCTCCATCAATTATTATAACAATTTGAAAATAGTGCTCTAATAAACCTATACTAAAAACAGTTTCCTCAGAATTTTTAAACAAAATTTTTTCATGTATTTGTTAATCTTTGTTCCTTTCTCGTTGTCATCTTTGCTATCTTCTTGTTTTGTTGTTAAAAA
Organism: Copidosoma floridanum; assembly: GCF_000648655.2. The sequence continues at coordinate 35,665 of NW_019379474.1, forward strand.
CGTGTTACGGAGAAACATTTATATATTTAACGTTTTTTGTAGAACTTTCAACTTTCTTTAATTTCAACAAAGCTGTTAAATAAATTTTCCACTTATTTATAGAATCTTCTAATTTTCTTATGTTAAAAATGATTCTTGGTGTGTTTTAATAATGAATTGGTGAACGAAGAACTCTAAAAGTAATACCACATGTTAAAATTTTTTATATTATGTGATGTCTCTGGAGCATGTTACGACGAAGGTAGCGTAACAGTAAATTTCATATTTATGCATAAGCTTTTGCTCATTAGCCTGATGACTTGATAGGAAGGTTGGAGACTGAGCACTAAGGTGGTAACAGGGTTGATAGTTGTAAAGAAAGTTAGCCTACGACTCGGACATCGGCATTTGCCCTTATAGCACGCAACCAGCCATTTATTTTGGAGTTGTAGGTTGTTTTCTTTTTAAATTAAGCTAATCGTTTGGCCACCATCTTTTTCACAAGTGACATATAACATAGCTTTGAAGATTAATTTCTTAAAAATGAAGCTAGTTGCTTAGCTGTCAGCATTTATACTAACTGGTACACAACGTAGCATTAATGATTGATTTTTTTTAGATAGAAGCTAGTAGCTTGGTGTCGGCATTTATATTTACTGGCACAGAATGTAGTGTTAAATATTAATTATTTTTTTAGTTAATTTATTTATCTTTTTACCACCTGCCTGTCGATCAGCATCCAGATTCAATGTCACGCAATAGTTTTATGCAAAAAGTTATAGGGGCCGCTTAAAATTTAATTTCAAGCATAAATGTTTCTTACCTTTATTTTTATGAATGGAAAGAGATACAAAAGTGACTTTTGAGGCAAGATTCGGATAACCAGATTTAATTTGAATTGAAGGCGAATCGACCGCATTCTTCAGCTCGTGTATATGCACCAACCAAGTGCATCAAGTCATGTGTCTAATCTGGCTACGACTGCAGGTGTACACCTAAGCTGGATTAAAGAGACGTACATAAGTTTTTAGGATTAATTTTCATCATCTGACAAGGACGAGGAATGATTTTCTACATCTTTTCCGTCTTCTATAACTTATTTTTTTTTTTTTGTTCTTAGAGATATATGCTTACTTGCTGAGGAATATCATATGGCTTCAATGCTGGTCTCAGCGTTCGCTCGTCTGCAATGTCAATGTAGGAAAAAGTGAGTCACTTTAGAGTTTGTGCAATTTTTCGGCTTGATGGCCTTTCATATTGTGAGAGTGCTAAGAAAAAAAAAGCACAGAAATGCAACACGCCCTTGTCAAACTTTATTGAGCAAACGTTGACCAAACGTATGAATAAAAATATCCTGGCTTGAGCGTCAGCTTACTTAACTACGTCACCTTTTTTACAAATAGCTAAGACAGAGAAGTAAAGGATAGAAAATTAATGTTCAATTTTACCGGACAATATTTTAATAAAATTATTAACATAAGGAGTGAAAAAGAGGTAGACCAGTTCTTGCGTCTTCATCTGACTCATTTCATATTATCTTCATTTTCCGTCTCTCTTTATACGTAAGTTGCGGTGTGCTAGCTCTGATGCTTGGCGCATATATAAAAAGGTGGTCGTTGAAAATTAAATTGTTTCAGGCGCCCAAAAAAATCTTTCCTTTTGACGAAAAACTACGGGAAAACTTTCTTTTTTGAAAAAAAAAAAAAGTAGCAACATGTGCAGCCGGCCAATTAAAGCTTATTTTTCGACAAAATTGCAGTTTTTGTCAGTATATTCTGAAGATTCAAATTTTAATAAAAAATGGTGAAAACGTGCTTGTAGGATATTAAATTCTCTACATAATAGTGTCTTTTGATTTTTAATGAAGTTAATATTGATCCGAGTAATCTCATTAATTAATTCATAACCGCTTTTCAATCATCATTTTGAAGACTAAAAAATTTATTTTTCCTAAATCATGAAAAATAAAACATATTATATTAACTTCATTAAAAATCGAAAGACACTATTATGTAGAGAATTTAATATCCTACAAGCACGTTTTCATCATTTTTGATTAAAATTTGAATCTTCAGAATATATTGAAAAAAACTGCAATTTTATCGAAAAATCAACTACTTTTCGTCAAAAACAAAGTTTTTTTTTGGGGCGTGAAAAAATTTAATTTTCAACGACCACCCTAATATATATATATTGTAACGCTGTACCTGGCAAGTTTAGCACACGCACACCACTAACCCGAGTACAATGCTACGGGTACAGCTGTGCGGCTTCGGCCTCTTTGATGCGACCATCGTAGCCCGACGCCGCCACCTAAAGTTCCCCGCACAGCAGTTTTTAATAAAACTCATTAATGAATCAAGTAGCCAACACTTAGTGAGCCACTAAATTCCCATCAACGAGCCACTAACAATCCCCCATTAGGGAGCCACTACTAATTTCCCCCGAAGCCACTACTCGCGACCCGGAGTCACTACCAACTATGCTCGAGAAGGGCATGAAGTGCACCTCGTGACCCGAGTTTCCTTTACTGTAAAGTAAACTAGCCACGAGTTCTCCGCCCCTACCAGCCACTAGCCCGATATGAGGGACTCTTAGCGTCCTCCTCACTGTTTCGCGTACCTTGCACAGACTACCACCACTGATTAGGTATCAACAGTACTCACCCTGATGCTTGCGATTCCTCCTGCTCCTTCAACCTTTTTAGCCACCCGATCGCAACCAGCCAGCCAAGACCCTATTATTCTCTTCCTGGACACAAGATCCTAGGAAGGAAACCCGGAAAATCGCGAGCCACACAAGACTTTACAATATCCTTCTCTTTGATCACTTAGAGCTAAGGGAATTTCAATAACTACTCAAAGAGACTCAAATTTCACTACTACTCAGCCCAGCTACTTCCACCTGCTTGATAACTCGGACCAGTCCCTACCAACAATCCCTTGATCGATCGCCTACCGTCGATCAACGATTGCTGATTGGCTAATTATGCCCTAGCGCCCTCTTTTATTTATTCAATCCTTTATCAACACTCACAGACACGCGCACATAAACTTGAGGATTTACCACGGCCATACCTCTGCGTGCGTGTGCTTGACTTTGCGACTTCGTCGTAATATATATATATATATATATACACAATATAGTGTTTAGGTTGATATGAAACCGCGGAATTGAAAAGAGTAAAAAAAAAGAGGAAGAGAAAAGAAAAAAATATACGTCGTGCACAGTCTCTAATTAATAAGTCCAATCATATGCATACGTATTGGTGAGATATGCAAGCTACTGAATTGCGAAAAACTGCACTAAAAGAATAGTAGAACGCCCTCTATCATTCAGACGTTGTGGCTGAGCTACCACATACGTTGGGACAAGAGACGACCCAAAGTGGGAATCCAGGTGCTCCAGTCTTGCGGGACAAGAAATGTGTGATAAGTATGGTACTCTAACGTGATATTGACGAGTACACTAGATGTACCCACAGTAGCTTGCGTGCCGAGCACAACATCTTATAATGTATAGTCGATGTGCATATGTATAATTAACGTGCATTTGTGCTGACGTATGTATATAGAGATGTGTATTATTATATAGATCTATGTACATGTATATTATTGTATGCGTTCGTACGTATGCATGTTTATGAATCGTGTCGCTTCGAAATATATATTAAAAATTGTACATTTTGTTTTAAGGTTGATCAATTTATTCGAGGAGTACATATTCTTAATTATAATTTGCCACTTATTACGTTATAGTAAATGTTACTGGTAGCTGACATTTATTATAATTTACAATCTAGTTTTACATAAATTAAATATTATAAAAACAAATAATGAAAACTTATTTTTTACGATAGTTAGTTCAAATAAAAATTTTTGTCTTACAGTTTAAAGAAATAATTTTTTTAAATCAGTGGTCGTGGACATATACTGTACCACAAACCGGAATGGACTATGCACTAGATACCTGGACAACTGCTGCACTGTGTAGATAGTACTGTTACTGTATTATGGTGGTCCACCTAGTGTTCAAAGTAGATCACCAGCTGTCCTATTTCCTGTGTTGGTAGACGTACATTATATTAATACTCTATCCGACCGTGCGAGGACAAAGGGCGTTCCACTATTCTCTCAGTCTAGTTCTTTTGTTCTTTTATGATTAAAGTGGTTTGAGTAGTTAGGGCGCTGGAAATTGTAGCATAACTAATGATTGGAGAAAATGGAGTAGTTTCTTGATTCCCAATGATTCCTGTCCTGGTGATACGGGAGCGTATATAATTTGTGGATAGTATAGGATTTTTTCTTGCATTCACAGCTCCTTATCGTTTGAATTTTTTGTTGAAATTTTGCCTTTTCTTGTTTAAACAACTTGATTTGATGACTGACCATGCATATCACGAGCTAAGTCGTTGAGAAGAAAATTTTGGTCCATCGGGAACATAAGGCGATCTCTTAGTTTTTTTAGGTGGCGGGTGGTATAAATGCCACTAGTCACCCAATTGGTTGGTTTAACATGTAGCCTGTAGCCTGTGTCGTAGATTTCAAAGCTAAGTGTGCTTTCACTTCTATTAGAAAACCTGATACTAGGTACCATTTATTATTTATTTTATATGGTTGTGGAAAAATATGGTCACGTATAATTTTTGTACAATGTCTTTTAATATATGTATTTTAAACGTGAGGAACACCGTCGTTCTATTGTCGTTTACTTGGAGTTCAGCATATCAGTCTTCAGTTCTTGTTAATGCTACTTTTATTGGAGCACACTCAATGATATATATGGCCTTCCTAGTAACTGTTGCCATGTATCTAGGTTCGTTCATAACATTGTAAGCAAACTGATCTTAGGGCTTATCAACTTTTGCTAGAGCGTTTTGCAGCGCAGTACGGTCCATTCTACAACGCTACATCAAAGTATCTTTATATGAAGATTTGCAATCAGGTATATTAAGCTAGCTGGCGAAAACCTCATGCCACACTAGGCATCAGGTCTATAATTTGTCCCTAATTTGTTGCTAATTTGTTACGTAAAAACCGATTTTGTTGCTCATTTCCCTTTTTGAATAGCGATGAAAACGTTAGCTTGAAATAAAGCTAGCTGTCCACACGTGCGTATCTCCGACTAGGAGATAGATGGCTCCATTGGATTTGCCCAACAGTTTGTCGCTAATCTGTTGCTGAAAGATCAGCATATTGCCAATTTTTTTGCCGATTATGAAACTAGCGAGAACGCGATTTCAGCCGATCGACATATCAAGCTAGCTGGCCATGATCGCGTATCTCCGACTAGGAGGCAGATAGCTCCACGGGATTTGCGCGATAATTTGTCGCTAATTTGTCGCTAAAAGGTCAGCCTATTGCCAATTTTTTTGCCGATCATGCAATGATGGAGAACGCGATTTCGGCCGATGGGCATATCAAGCTAGCTGGCCACACGTGCGTATCTCCGACTAACTCACACTATTTTTCGGAATGCAGCTTATTTTGATACGTTCCACATTGTAACACAAACAAATATATACATTGAAGAGACTAATTTTTAAACATTACATTAATCTCTCCTGGTATTGGTAAGTGACGAAGAAAATATTTATTAATACTTATATAGTAACCAAATTAATCGAGTGAGAAATTTTCCGCAGCTTGGCATGCCGTGCTTGTTGCACTACTTGCGATGTACTGTTTTCAGACTGAGTATGGGGGAAGAGGCCAATAAGGTTACATGGGATTTTTTATTTATCATGATGATATTAATAAAAGCCTCAGTGTGAAGAAAGAGGCCGATGGGGTTAATGGAAATTAGTTATTTATCCCGATAGTAATAAAAGACTCAGTATGAAGAAAGAGATCGATTGGGTTATGTGGGATTATTAATCCACCACGATTTTATGGATCAAAGCCTCAGTATGAAGAAAGAGGCCGATTGGGTAATGTGGTATTATTTATTTACTTCGATGTTATTATTAAAAGCCTCAGTATAAAGAAAGAGGCCTAATGGGTTATGTAGGATTATTTATTCACCCCGATAGTGTTAATCAATGCCTTACGGACTGAGTTCATTTGGATTTAAAAATATGCAATGTTTATGAGTCAACTAGATTTTCGTGTTTCTGCCCATATAGTCAATTTAAATTTCGAGCGCTAAAATTCTATTACTTACGAAATCGCTGGCCGCTAGTGGATATTTTTTCTCTCTCTAAAGATCAGTTTGCACTAGCGCCGATGCCACCGTCTCCTGCTACTTATGAAAACTTTAAACTCGTTCGTATGAATCTTTGTGTCAGTTTAGAACGAGCGGTTTTTGAGACCTGGACTGACCGTGCTGGCTTCTCCTCATCTCCTCCTCAATTCACATAGTTATTTGCTGGTTTTCACGTGGTTTTCGATCCAATTATTTCCAAGAAAGCTCCCTGAGCTCCCCCTTCACCTCCCCCCGAAAAATACATATATTTATAGAGTATTTTACCCTCTGAAATTTTAAAAATTTACATAATTTATGTCTTTACAACATATGTCTGTTGAGACGTGAGGATATTTTAAACGTTTGTTCACATTCTGTACAATGAAATAATCTTTCGTCACTATGTCCTTCTTTATGCCTTACTAAATTTTTTCCTTTCGTAAAAGCAATTCCACAAACTTTAAAAACGTACTTTAATTCGCTACAATTAAATTTATAAATTCTCAATATTTCAGGTGTTGAAAATTTTATGTTGCAGAAGTTGCAAGGGTATAAATTATCGTTGCTGAAAAATATGTTTACTTATTATTACAAATTATACATATTATTAATTTGATTGTTATCATTTTTCTTACTTTAATTTATCTGTAATTAAGGTTTAAATAACTTAAAGTATTTTCTGTCAGGACAGGAGTGAATAATTGCAGTAACAAATTTTTACTATGACACAATATCTCAGGTTGTTAACGATAACCAACCTAAAAGACATAAAATTTTGTGTATATTTTTGACTTGTAATCAAATATGGTAGTGATGTCAAAATTTTTATGAGATTTTTGTATTTTTTATTAAAAATTATAAAAAAAAGCTCTTACTTAAAAAAGACAAGTTACATATTTTTGGGTTACTGAAAAACTTCTTTCCCAACAATGTTTTTACATCTCGATAAGGCATCATATATTGACCGTGAAAGAGTAAAGGTTTTTTAATATACCATCCTATGAAATCAAAACTCTGTCCTTGTGATTTGTTGATAGTCATAGAAAATACTTATATTAAGGGAAACTGTTTTCTATATAATACAAAAGGTAATGACGATGAGGTGCTGGTATTTAATGTAGTTCTAGGAATATATATATATTTATTAGTTTTCAACCAATTAGGTCCAGATCCAACGGACTCAGTACAGTGATCAATACAAACAAAATTGTAACATTACCTTAATCCTAAGGTTTTTTACCTTTACATAATTTACATAGTTTACATAATCTCCATATTTTACATACTTTACATAAATTATTTAAATCATAGTCCCAATTTTTATTTACTAATTCTACAATCTTTTCACTTCTTATACAATAACTTTCAATAATCCATTTATCTTACTTGCTACTACATACATATGAATATTCATTCAGCGCTTATTACAGTTTCGGCCCTTTTTTTCTCATTAATTACTTAATCTACCCCATAATTTTGCAATTTCACACGAGCTAACCTTTTTTAACATTTTTTGTACATCTAGCTCTCCGTTCATTAGGTTACATCCCTTGTTTTCCTCTACAATTCTACATTCTTTCATTAAATGTTCCAAACTCCCTTCCTTACAATTACACAATTCGCATAGCCTTTTATCATTTTCTAACCAATACCTATTTCCCCCATCCAGATTCCCACATCTGGCTTTTGCCACATGACTTATACAAATCCCCCTGATTTACTTGCTTAAATACTTCTCCCTTCCAATCCCCATAATATTCTTATACCTGGGGTTGTACTTTGAGTTTTTAATTTTTGCTTCCGTTACTGATTGCTTATATCACTCATACGCTCTCCTATCCTATCCTCTACTAATATGTCTTGACTTCTCCATATCTCTACTAATTTTTCACTATACCCTAGATTGTTTAGAAATATATTCCTTTCCTTTTTAACATCCCTCCTGTCTCATTTTCATACGCTTCCTTATGGCACAGTTTCGTGAGCCTGTCCTCCCCCTGCTTGTACATTTTTTCTTTAAACATTGTTGCAACTTTTCCAAAGTGTACGCATAACTTTTCTAAACCTGTCTCTTTCAATACGATGTATCTAGGCGTACAAAAATCCAACCTTAAAACCCAACGATAATAGTCCATTTGAATTCTTTCCAACACTTTCCACTCTCTCCACCCAAAGATCTCGGCCCCGTAACTTATTGTACTCCTAACCAGATAATTGAACAACATCCGCCTCCTCATAAAATCTTCCTTACACAACCTCTCCCCTAATCCCCACACTTTCCTGGCCGCAATAGCTCCCTTCCTTTTTAAGCCATTTATGTGATCAGAATAGTCCCCTTTTTTATTAAATGTGAATCCTTAATGCTTAAAGCTTTTTACCTCTATTGTCCCCTCTTTGAATATCCATCCTTCCTTATTTACTTTTTCCTTGCTGTTAAAAGCCATTACCTTTGATTTCTCAAAACTTATACATAAATTTCTTTCCTTGCTAAATTTCCTTAACGTATCTATCATATCCACTAGAGCTTCTTTGTTCAAGGCCAACAACACTGTGTCATCTGCGTATGCTAGCGACCACACCCTTACTTTATTAATCAAAATTCCGCCTACGTTCCTTTCTTTTAATACATTTTCTAACTTGGGAATGGCTATGCAAAATAGAGCCAGCTTAACAGACATCCCTGTTTTAAACCTTTTGAAGTCCAAAATTCATCCGAAAGCCTCTCGTTACCCCGAATCCTTACCTTTGTCTCAGTGTATAATTCTTTGATTCTACTTATTAAATCTTTACTAAATCCCCTTCTGCTCAATATTACCCACAATTTTTCCCTGTTTACCGTGTTAAATGCTGCTTTAAAGTCCACAAACAGTGCAAATACTTTATCTCTCCCTCTTATCAAGTCTTCCGTCTGCACTATGTGATTCAGAATGAAAATATTATCCAGAGTCGATCTACCTTTCCGAAACCCCGCCTGCCCCTCCGGTAGCACCCTCTTTTCCTCCATTTCTGCTAACAGCTTCCCTTTTAGTATCTCTGTATACAACTTATAATCCGTAGGAAGCAAGGATATTCCTCTGTTGTTTTTTTGGGACATTACTGTCCCCCTTTTTATACAAGTAGACAGTACTACTGCTGTTTTCCAAGCTGCCGGAACACTTTCCCCCCTCCATACCTTATTTAGTAACTCCCTTAACCCATCTTTAACTCCTGACCCGGCGTAGATCCAAGCTTCGTTCGGTATCCCATCGTGTCCCGCTGCCTTTTTTTTTTAAATTCCTAATTGCCATCTCTAAATCTGCTTTACTTATGCCCTCTTCTTTATCCCCATTGACTCGTTCGTCTTCCCATAAACCTACACATTTCTCTCTTTTGCCTTCTAGCAGCTTCCTAAAATGTTCTTCCCATGCGTTCAACTTTATGTGATTGACAACATTCTCCCTCTTTTTCCTGAATTTATTGAGATATTTCCAAACGTCACTCTCGTACTTAATGTTTCTCAGTTCTTCGACCTGTCTTTTTTTCAAATCTCTTTCCTTTTCCCGGCACATTTCTTTCCATTCTTTCCTAGCTTTAAAATATTCCTGTTTTTCTACCCACCCCTTTTTCCACCTACTTAACAGCCTTTTTACCTTCCTCTTTTTATTTTTACAGTCTCTGTCCCACCAAATCCTGTAACCTAATTTCTTTTCCCTGAAAATTAACTCTTTTTTAATCATGGCACCCGTTACATGCTCGTTTAGTTTTCTCCACAACTCCTCCGTCCCTCCTATACTAACACCTATACTTTCTTCTGTTCCTACCTTGTATAATTCAATACTCTCCTCCGTCCATGTATACACCTCTTTTTTGCTAATTCTTTGTTTTCTGCCTTTGTTAGTTTCTTGGCCGTCTATAACCCCACCCCCTACTGATACTTCTAGCGGCATATGGTCCGACTCTATCCTATTTCCTACTTTAAATCCCTGAACAAACTCAAACATTTTTTCATTTGTTAACACATAATCAATCACCGATTTCCCACTGGCACCTATATATGTGTATTCCCCCCCATAATCCCCCTTCATTGACCCGTTCAGCAGAAACCATCGTTTGTTGTTTATCAATTCTATAAGTCGTCTGCCTTCGTTACTAATCATCTTATCTTTACTACACCTTTCCTCGCCCCATTCCTCCATTCTTTCTACATTACCACAGCTCACGTTTCCTATTCTTATATTAAAATCCCCCTCTATTATTAATATATCTTCCACTACCAGTTCAAATTTTTCTANTCCTTACCAAGTCCTCTCTATTATATATTGAGAAAACATTTATCCTTTTCCCACTCCTCCCAATCCAATTTAATCCTGATTTAATTATACCATTCCCCATTCCTTCACTCTTTCTACGTTACCACAGCTCACGTTTCCTATTCTTATATTAAAATCCCCAGCTATTATTAATCCATCTTCCACTACCAGTTCCAATTTTTCTAACTCTTCGAAAGTCCTTACCAGGTCCTCTCTATTATAAACTGAGAAAACATTTATCCTTTCCCCACTCCTCCCAATCCGATTTGATTCTGATTTAACTATACCATTCTCAATTACTTCAACCAGCTTACAATTTGCCCTGTCAAAACATTTTTTCAGCCCTATAATAAAACCGCCTTTTATTCTCCCCTTTATGTTACATTTAACCGCGTGCACTGCCTCCCACACAAATTCCCTTGACAGTTTTTCTTTCAAATTAACCCAATCCTTTTCTTCTATCCTGGTTTCAGACAGACTCACGAAATCTGCACCTTCTACAAAGTCCCAAAACTCACTATCCTTGTTACTAACTCCCGCCACATTCCAAAAAATAATTTTCCTTATATGATCACTTTCTTTCTTTGCCTTATTAGGTATCACCTTCCGTTCCTGGCTTATGCAAAAATCTCCTGTAAAATTTCCTCTCCTACCTGACCTCCCCCAGTACCTCCTTCTGTCGCTCTTTTTTCACCTCCCCCTCCTCTCTTCTCCTGCACCTTTTCTTTTACCACTCCCCCTATCTCCACTTCCGTCCCTTCAATGCTTGCTTCCGCATACCTTACACCAACACCTTGCAAAAACATATTCTCACTCCATTTATACCAAATACTCTTAAATTTTATCTTACTAAATCCAGTCTTCACCTCCCAACCCTCCTCTTTTTGCTTTTTAACCCACTTTGTTATCAGCTCTTGCCTTTTTGTCTCATGAAAGAACAAATCGTTTTCTATATACATTTTCGTTTCTTTCAACCTATACTTATTTCTAATAATATACATTTTATCCTCGAAGCTATTCAACTTAACAATTAAATCCGGGCCACTCACTATTACACTAAAAATTTTCATTTTAATTTTCAATACATTTTCAAACATGTTCTCCACCCACACTTCCCCCATTAACACTCCCTCCCCTTATAATGATATTATTCGCTCTTTCTTCTTTATCTTTTTCTTGTATCAACCTTTTAACTCGCAGAACGTTCCTAACTGACAAACGGCTCACCGCACTTGTGCCTGACGTTCTGCTCTGCCTCGACAATCTCCCGATGCTGCTGATGCTCGAAGCCTCTCCTACTGACTTCTCTCCGTCAGAATCCACCTCCTGCCATCTAGCGGACCACGCTTCCTCCAACTTCTTCTCCAGCCTTTCCAATGTTCTTGCTGTCTGCAGCTCCCTCTTCTTAACATCGACTATCTCATTCTCCAACCTTATCATGTTTTGTTTTAACCTCTATATATCTTCTGTGTAACTTAGCCTTATCTTTATTATCTCCTCTCTCTCTTGTCTGCATCTCATTAATTCTTCTTTAAACTTCTCGTACTTCTCTTTTTCCACTGCACCGTCATCAGTTATTTTGCGATCTGCTTTCTTAAAATCCTCCATCCTTGTCTGCCTCCAACTCACACTCTTCTCTTTCTTTCTCTCACTATCGTCGTCCTTTGTCTTTTCGACAACCGTCTTCCTCGATTTTTCCTCTTTTTCTTTTACCTTGTGCTCTGATTGAGATTGTGCAGGTTTCAAAACTGATTTCAAATGAGCGGCAACTACACGACCTCCCGTGAGTGTGTTTAGCCTTTCGGATTCATTTTCCTGCCTTGTTGTCACCTTTTCTTTTTCTTTCTCCTTCTCTATCGTCGGCCCCATCTCTTACTCGTTGCCTATACGACTCTCCCGCACTTTGTAGCTGCGGTTTTCTAACTTTCAATTGCACTCTGACTTTTCCAGACTCTTAACTGCCTTTTTTCCTTCTCCGCCTTCTACCTTCTTACTCAGGATCCTTTCCCTTGTCTTTTTATCTTTTAACGACACTTTAATCATTTTTTAAGCCGAGCCAAACCAAAAATATGCACTCACAGCACGGACACTATTGACGGGACGTCCGTACGCTGCGGTGCCCTTACACCGAGTCTGTAATTGTAGGAATGTAAACTTTGTTTTTTTCTGCCGTAATTATTTCTGCTTCTATTTTATACTGAAATAATTTCGTTATTATTAATCTTGTGCCATTACGAAGACCGTCTGATATACTTAAATTTCTTATGTACATAACTGGAGCATTTATTTCAATTGAAATTCGTGTGGTGGAAGACTTCTCTGATATTATTTAACAATTCTTTTGAAAAATTTATATTTATTTTATCATCTGTTTAATCAACTCCTTTGTGAGTCGCGTAATCAACGCTGTAACAAATTTTAGTGTTGCCTTTCATTTAATTTAAAATTTTGTTGTTCAAAAATTTAGTGTATTTATTGTGAGATGTTGATATAATGTTATTTAATGAAGAATCGTCAATTTCATGAAATATTTCTCAACAAATGTCATTCGTTTTCCATTTATCTGGTATTCTAAGAGTTTGAATTTTCCCTTCCCCAATGTCTAACAAGAATGATGAAATTGTTTATCAATTGAACGAATATTTTTGTTTAATCGTAGAATATTTAACTTAGGCCAAAGATTGGGATACTCAATAGAGTCTTCTATTATAGCCATTTTGAAAATCCCCTTCTAAAATCATTAATTTACTCCAAAAAGCATATATGTGGAATAGCACAAGTCTTTTAAAGATCTATCAACGATTTTTAAGGTCTTTTTAGGCATCACGGAGGCTTTACCCCAAATTATAATATTTGCTTTCCGTAATTTTTCTTTCATCTGAATCGAATTCTAAAAGTGCAGTTTCTATAGTACTTAAATTTATAGGCAATTTAAAAGTTCTGTGGCTTGGCATTCCTTTTAGAAGTAAAATTGAAGCAACTCCTGCCCAAGCCATTCAAATTACTTTTTTGTATATTGAAATGGCTAGTGTACTATAAAATCATTTCTTACCATGGATGTTAAGCGTGGTAGAGTCTTTGCGCCCTTAAGTCACACTTTGCGTCCTTGAAATTACTCTTTGCGGTCTACCGGGCCAAAGGGCATACTTATTACCCTCGGTAAAAAAAAAGCAGTCACGGGACTGCTGGCAAAAGCTATGCCTCTGCAAAGGAATACAAATTATCAGCTGTTAGAAGTGTAGTGCCCTGACATGTTTTAATGTTCAATCATTCAAGTATTACATTTGTGATTCGTGAGATATTCGTCAAACGAGCTGATGTCAGGACGTTACGCTACTAATAGCTGATAATTAATAATCCTCTGCAGAGGTACAATTTCTGCCAGCGGTTCTTTGACTGGGTTTTTTTTCANCAAACTTGATTTTTTATCAAGAAGCAGGTCTGAATTATCTAATAGCTCACTTTCGCTGATATTCAAATTTTGGTTACGAGGCTGGTATTGTTCATATTTATTGACTTCACCTTGGAGTGTTATAGTTTGATCGACTGTAAAAGTGTTACAGTCCCAAACTAATCTTAATTACTCCATTTCAGTTCATATTTTTACTTTAAAATGAACCTTGTTATTATTTGATAAAAACAAAAGATTAATTTTTGATCCTACTATACCGTAAGCTAAATGAGCCGTTATTAGGAGTGATAAGCCAAGGGTCATCATTTTTGTAAATATTTTTATTTATTATAGTGCTATACGTCTGGCTCCTATCCAAGGGCACTGCTCTGGGCACTGAGCACTTGGGAGAGACAATAAGGGATGCGGGATGAGAGGTCTCCTTGTGGGGAGGGTTCAGGGGTATCTAACCACTTAAACCTAGTGAAACCATTCCGCATTCGCCCAGGAACAAATACTCATGGGCCAGGGAAACCCAGAAAAAACCCGACCCGGAACGGCCTGTTGTATTGCCTAAGTCCCGACCGAGCGCCTCGCTGCGGTGCGCCGTTTCCTTGTAGACGACGGAAACACGAGGGACTTAACATTAGCCGTACACTTCCTGCTCACGTTGACCACAGTAGTCCAGAAACAGTTAATCGACCCTCGGAGTAACAGCACAGGTGAATGGTGGGGCTTGAACGGATGCGGTTATCCATCCAAGTACTTGCTGTGCCAAACGTTGCTTGACTTCAGTGTTTGACGGAACTGTGAATATACAAATGCTCGCGTCATTTCAATTGTACGAAGCAGTTGAGAAGACGAGTTCTTTGAGTCCTAGTCTATAGAGAGATATTAATTTACATTTTATAGAAAAAATAACATGATAATTTTATCATATTTTATAGTAAGTAATTTAACCAATTCGGTGGTAACTAGAAAAATAAACGCAGAAAATGAAATTAAACCTGTAAATTTACTGTTCAATCTTTGTTTACGTATCCGTCAAAATAAGTTTGCAAGTGTATGTCTCCTAATTTATAGTTACTTTTAAAAATATTCTTACTGTATTGAATTTTCTAGGTTGTAACATGAAAAATCTATACAACGACAAAATTTTAGCAAATTTTTCCACCACCTTGCAGTTTTGCTATGGTGGGTTGAGTAAATTTTTTTATGAATCTTTTATACGTTTGTCAATTGTATTATTAAAAACGAATAAGATAACAATATATCATACTAAGACAGAAAAAACACTATATGATTATATCAAGATTTAAACGGTGGTCCTCGCCAGTAGCCTTACGTACCACGAGAATACAAAAATCTTCTGTCTAACTACACTGTCTTCAACCAAGACAGTGCATTGAAAAAAATATGATTCATGAACGTTTACCAAACTGAAGAGCTCAACTTAAAGTTTATTTCATAATATAAATTTTAAAACTTTTATACTATTGCTTTGAAGGCTGTCGAAACAACGTTCAAAATGATTAATATTATGAGACAAATATCTAACATCAAATATTTTCAATAAAAAAATATGTACAAAAAAATGAAAACTAAAGAGCTCAATTTACAGTTAATCTTATAATACAATTTTTAAAAATTTTACATTAATACCAATAACGCTGTTGAAACAAAAAAAAAAAATTAATTTAAGGAGAGAAATATTCAACATTAAATAATTGGAAGTTAAAAAAAAACGTAAAAAAATTGTGATGTAATACATCAGAGTATAATTTTTGTTTCAGAGATTCTATTATTCGTATGAATATTGAATTATTTATAAAATTGTGTTACACCGACATTAGCCAAAATTAAGATAAGTATATTTATGATTCTCATTCGATAATTTTTTAGCCACCTACGTAATCAAGTGACATGATCAAAAAAATTTATATTTAAAAAAATGGATTGATTTAATTTGTAATTTAGTCAAAATTAAAAAATTTTTTTTTCCAAACTGTATTTTACTGACAATGAAAATGTGTTGAATGTATTTCAAGTTATTTTTGCTTTAATTTTGTATTTTTGCTTATAACCTTATATCCAATCTTCTTTAATTGCATGTAAATCTTGAAATTTATATTTAAATAGCACTTTTCGCTGTTATGCCCTATGCTTATTGCAGAATCCGCAACAGATTTTAAAATTCCCGTGGGGGCGACTTTCAGCGACAAATTAGCGATAAATTCTGGCACCCATGTCGTATCATTATCTGCCTCCTAGTTGAAGATACGCAATAATGGCCAGCTAGCTTGCTATGTTGATCGGCAGAAATCGCGTTCTCGCTCGTTGCATGATCGGCAAAAAATCGGCAATAGGCTGATCGTTCAGCGAAAGATTAGCGACAAACTATCGCGCAAATCCCGTGGAGCTATCTACCTCCTAGCCGGAGATACGCACGTGTGGCTATCTAGCTTGATATCAAGCTAACGTTTCCATCGTTATTAAAAAAGGAAATGAGCGACAAAATCGGTTTCGACTTTACAAATTAGCAACAAATTGGTGACAAATTGTAGACCTTATCCCTAGTATGGCATAAGATTTTGGCTAGCTAGCTTGATATACCTGTTGCAATCAAACTTTTCTTTTTAAATAAATGAATTTGGAGTTTGTGTATGCAAATAAATTCATGTTATCGAAATTTTTTATTTTATTAATAGCATAAGATTCTCCTCTTCATGTTTTATAGATTAGAAGTTTTGGAAGTTTTCTCCTAATTATGATGTACTCACAAATATCTTTTTTTCTGTTATTGTCAAGGTGAAGGTTACATTATCCAACTTGAAAGAATATATTATTTTTACCGTGGGGTTTTCACATACACTAGTCGTTTAATAATACCTTTAAATTAAACGTAGTAAAATTTGAGGTTGCAAGATTATCTTAATAGTACATGCCGATAGGTATTGCTACATTCTTGGTCTGTACAGCTGCTGGCACTAACAGAACACTGAATTCTAGAGGGTAGTATTATTTTGTCTTCAAGTTGATCCATGCGAACATAGAATTCTTGTAACTGTATTTGGGGGTACCAACTACGGTGACGTTACTCTATGATCTGTAGCGATATGCGTAATACACTTTACTACATTTCCCGTCAGAACTTACAGAACCAGCGAAAGTTACAGTGGCGGTCTTTGACCTGTTGACTGCAGCACTACTTTTAATTAGTAGGTCGCGCTGACACATTCCAGTATTGTAGATTCTCATTGAGTTGCAGTAACTGTATATAACCTTTGGTTATATTAACAATGTCTTATGGAATATTGCTAGGTTAGACCTCTAATAGGGCTTTCACATCCAACCATTGAGCCACAATCACATCCTACTATACCGTAAGCTAAATGAGCCGTTATTAGGAGTGATAAGCCAAGGGTCATCATTTTGGTGGTCTGAAATCATACGGTAATGGAAAAGTAAGAAAAAAAGACAGAAAAGAAAGGTAAAATCAAAAGGAGAGGTACTATTTTTATGAATAGAATCAGCCCTTACTTGGCCATTTATTCATTGCTTGACTTACTAGAGTCCATCTTAAACTCTCTTCGTTAAAACAAAGCGTCTGAGATATCTTAACCTATTCTCACAATTATTTTATGTTATTTCCTACTTGTTATTTAACATTACGTTTACTAAGTATTTTAAGAATTGTGTTCTTCTGTAAGACAAAGAACGAATTAAAATTTTTTGTTTGTTCATTTATTAATTTTATTGTTTACTAATCTTAACTGTTGGTTAGCTAGTATTTTATTGGCCTTAAGTAATCTTTGCGCACCTTTGTCAAGTAGGGCGCCTGCCGTGTCAACGAAGTATATGATATTATCTTATCTATGTTCCAATAAATCTTTTTTTTCGACGCTATTGCTAACACTCTGTAAAATGTAGCTTATTTAGTTCCCAGTGGTAGTAGAGTTTTTTTCCAGGTAAAGGCTTATAATTGTTAGAATTAAAATCGTCAGCTTCCTATTACAAGTCTAGTTTTTTTCTTGTTGATTTTGCAATCTTTCGGAAGTAGTCGTCTTTTTTATGCTAATATCTGATACAGTATCTACTAATGGCTGTTTTTTAGGGCTATATATGTTAAAGTATTGTAATTCTCCATGAGTCTCATTAATGTTTAAGTGTCACATAGATGTTGAATTACAACTAAAATTTTGTTTAAAACCAATAACTTGTCTTGGAAATTTCTAGGGTTTGTGCTCAACTGTCAGTTCACACTTTGCATCTCTATAATATTTCATTCTCGAAATTTCATCATGTCTTAGTCAAAAATTACTAGCTATTATTTTAACTATAATTTATAGCTGCATTTACAGCTATAATCAGCTACAATAATAGCTATAATTGACTACAAAGTAGCTATTATCATGTACAAACAACTACAAAAAGTAGCTGTTCACAGCTATAAATTTCTAGCGAGTTTTAATTAACACAATTTATTCAATAATCTTTTTTTTTGTAAGGTATATCAGCCATATAAGTTGATTTAATCCGTATAATAACACTAAAAGTAAGGGGTTCAAGTATTCTTGAACAATAAATGAAGAAACAAAAAAATGTTACTGTTAAAATTTTTTTCGTTTATTGTTCAAAAATACTTGAACCCCCCACTTTTAGTGTTATTATACGGATAATATCATCTTTTATGGCTGATATACATTACAAAAAAAAAGATTATTGAATAAATTCTGTTAATTAAAATTCGCTAGAAATTCATAGCTGTAAACAGCTACTTTTTATAGGTGTTATTTGTACATGATTATAGCTACTTTGTAGTCAATTATAGCTATTATTATAGCTGATTATAGCTGTAAATACAGATATAATTTACAGTTAAAATAATAGCTAATAATTTTTGACTGAGGTGGTATTGCAAACAACTGTTTTACTATATAAAAAAGGAATTCCTTCCCAAACAATTTTTAGATAGTTCTTCCAATGGACAAAATAGTTTCATTTATCATCCCATGAAATTCTACTACGTCGTTTCAGTCTACGTTAATCCATGTAAAATTCATGTAAGATGTGTATTCTTTTTTTCCCGTGTTTCAGATCTACTAAGCGTGTTGGGTTGTTCGGCGTCCATAAAGTTACGCTCATAACTTGATGAGTCCATTCGTATCTCTGATCTTTTTGTTTTTCACTCTCACTGCATTGTTTCTTCCTATATTCTTGCGTTGTGTAGCCTGTATTTTTTCAATATGCGTATACCTTGCAAGTTGCAGCCGTATGACCATTTTTATTGCATAATTGATATTGTTGTTAGTTTTTGGCTTGTTTTTAAGTTTGTGGACAGTTTCTAGCTACGTGACTTGGTTTGTTACACTTTTCACAAATTATTCTAGCAAAATAGCACTTTTCGCTGTTATGCCCTATGCTTATTGCAAATATTGCAAAATAACAGAGTTTTAGCTATACTGGTATAATTTCGGCAGCATGTTTCAAGGCATTACACAATCGGCATATTATTTGAGTGTTTTTATCATTGTTTTTAAAAAAATCTCTGGCCGTACAGCCTAATTTTCTGCATATTTGACAAATTAATTGTTTTAATCTACATTTTTCTTCAGTCTGATTATTACTTCGGCAAATTCTACATTTTTCAGTAGTGTCTTCATTTACTGTATTACATTTTTCTATCGTGTGGTCTTTCTTTTACGTAGTTATCAGACGATTTACCCGAAGTACATAGTTGTCTCCGATATTTTCACTTGCTGCAGGTGGATCAGATCAATACATTTATCTTTTAGCTTCCAAAGTTCGCTTTTGTATGTCCTGTATTCTATTCGTGTAAGTTATTACTGACTCATTATCACTTTGGAATGTCTTACTCATTTCTCCTTATAGTTGATGTACAGTTTTTGCTGGTGCGTTAGTAGTTTTTACGTGATTTTTGAGGACGTTAATATTTTTCAAGACTACTCCACATATAGCCGAACTTGCTTCTCCAACTAGCTTGCTTCTTAAAAGCTTGGTCAAACTTATTTCGTCTGTGGCTTTTCCTCTTTACTTAACTTTATCACTGCCTATAATAAATATACTTAAGGAAATATTTCCTTCATTGAATTCAGGTACTAATCTTAGGGCATCCTTTAACGTGACAGTTTGAGCTGCCATATTTTTGACTAAAGAATTTACAGGTCTAAGTACAGGTGACTTGACTGGTAAGTCTGAGATCTTTTCTTCTTTTACTTAAATAGCAGTATTATTAAGAGTATCTTCGCTACCCATTTTTACAGTAGAGTAAAATAAACTGGCTCCACGTATCGTTTCGTCAAACTCACTATTATTACTATTTTCAATATCTTATGTCTGCAAACTTGATTTTTTATCAAGAAGCAGGTCTGAATTATCTAATAGCTCACTTTCGCTGATATTCAAATTTTGGTTACGAGGCTGGTATTGTTCATATTTATTGACTTCACCTTGGAGTGTTATAGTTTGATCGACTGTAAAAGTGTTACAGTCCCAAACTAATCTTAATTACTCCATTTCAGTTCATATTTTTACTTTAAAATGAACCTTGTTATTATTTGATAAAAACAAAAGATTAATTTTTGTTAAATTTTATTTTTTAATTACGTGAAAATTCAGTTGTATAATCGGTGGACGGTGAGCACAATAACTTTGCTCTGTCCGTGGGGCATCAGTGAGGGGTTCTTGTATGTGTCACGAAGGAAATAGCCTTTTACTATAGCTTTATACGCTGCCCAAGCTCAAATGCCTATACACACGCACACACGAGTAGTTTCCCCGAACCGGATTCACGAGTGCTCGTGCCTCTCAATGTGGCGACGTCCGCGTCGTGTGCTAGTCTGTTTTCGCTTACAGACCAGGGTCTAAGCAATATCTGCGCGAGAGCTTGGCTTGTGCTGCTGAACTGCGACATTTTTTTCCATGCACATCGTGCCATTCAGAATGCGCGCGCTCTCTTTACTTTTTGCTGCTTCGGACGTTAGTTTCGTCGTCTTCGGCTTTGTGAGCATTTTTTTATTCATTCAAAAAAGAGTTCTGGTTATTTTTTACTAAAATCAACGATTCACTACTTGTTGTGATACAAATGTTGTAATATTTGTGACGAGGTAAAACCGGTGCTGCTAGTTTTCCCTGCGACCCTGCGACGCCTCTTTGCTCTGCTCAAATTCAAGCATGCTTAGCTGTGTTTGTCTAATTAATTGTTTTTTTGGGGGCCCGTGCGAGCCGGACGTGACGACGAAGACGCCAAGCCGGATTGGTGGGAACGAATGTGGCTGCAGCGGAAGGAGAGAAAGGCGCGAAAAGTCAGCAGAGTGCAGCGGAAGTCAGGGAGAGGGCCGTCCCGAGAGCTTGGGAGGGGAGCTAGTCTTGCTCGAGCCTTGCAGCGAGGTAGTCGAAGCGAGAGCCTGTCGCTAGCTTTGCTTTTTTTTGAGTAGAGAGCGCGTTCGACATTGTGGAGTGGAGAGAACGAAGGTACGAAAGGGTTGGAGAATCGAGGTGCGAGAGTTGAAACGCGAGCCGAAGACAGAGGCCAGGGTCAGCATCGAGAGGAGTCAGCTAGGGGAGGTCGAGCGAGCCAGCCAAGGAAGTCGAGAGAGGGAGCCGGACGGTGGACGAGGGCCGACCCGAGAGAGAGAGAGAGAGAGAGAGAGAGAGAGGAGAGATCCATTCCGAGGCCGAGGGTCAAGGAGCCACTCTAGAGACCGCAACAACGTCGGGACGAGGTAGGGTGTTAGAGCATTGGGAAGCAGGTGAGAAATAGGAAACTGAGTGTGCCCGGGCCGGAACTGGTCGAGAATCGTGCAGGAGAGTGAGAGTGTGTGAGAGCTGAGAGAGAGGGATAGAGAAAGGAAAGTGCGAAGCTGGGAACGAGCTGGGGAGGGCATAGAGAGAAAGACTGTTGATCTAAGGGCAGAGTGCGATGGTGGTGGGACTAAAGGCTTGTTGACTCATACTGTAGGACGCGGGTGTCAGTCTGGTGAAAAAGTGTACGTGCTCGCGCGATCGCGGTTGACGTCGGTGCCGTGGCCGCTGAATCGCCGGCACCCTCGATTGGTGTATTGTAACAAAGAAAAAGGAGAATATAGTGCTTGATTAAACCTTGATCCCGCGTTAAATCTATTAATCCTAATTATTTTTCCCCCTTCCTCCCGGAGCCGGAGGAGCTCGGCGTGAACCTCTTTTTGGTTAAGAGACGGCGGTAAGGAGAGGTATAACCGCGAGAGAGCAGGAGAGAAAACTTAGTCACCTGTTTCCGGGCCGTGGAACTCCTTCACGGAAAGCAGTTCGTGACATATTATACTAATATTGTTAAAGGAATTTGATTCTACAACTTTTATAAAATTTTATTCTTTTTACAATACTTCAAAATGCGTAATCCTGCTAATGCTCTTTACTTGAGACCTTTTTCAATAAGTTTTGAACAACCTAAGCAAAGCAGTGTACACTTTTACACACAAGTAGTGTATTCATTGATTCTACTTATTTCTACAAGTTTTTCGAAAAATCTCTTTCTAATTTACTTTTTTTTTTTTTTAATTACATGATATACCTATCGAAGCTTATTTTCACTGGTAAGGAGTTCTTTACATGCATGAGTCAACTGTTTTTTTGCTTTTCACTCACACTTACATACCACTTGCCTGGCGTCACTGGACGTTCTAATGGTTTACATATAGGTACTGGATCGTATTTTAGCTGTTGTAAGTGTTCGAGCAAGGATGTTTGCTGACGTGGTATTGCTTCTATATTGCGATCAACAGCTGTGTCCCTTGTTATCTCTGGGTAATTAGGATCATATGCATTCAGATCATGTGGTGTCCTTTTGGAACCCTGGTGGATGTACTGATTTATGTGAGACGTTGAAGGTAAAATGAAGTTGTCGATTATGTTGAGCTTTGAAGGCTGTTTGTTTTAGTCACTTAATTTGATCGTAATCCTTTCTTTTTTTGACAAAAAGAGTACAGGTAGATCTGGATTTCTTTTAAATGGTGCTCAAGATTCTTGTTGCCTTTTGTATTCTTAAAGTGACCTTCTATTTTTTTTACTGTTACTCCACCTCTGCTGTTTTTTAGTGTTTTTCAAAAGCCATTACTTGTCTACTAGACTAGTTGCTAATTTTATTCGACTTTTGCAGCAGCTTTGGTTCAATGTTGCACTTAGGTGCATTATTTTTTCAACTCTTGAAATTCTTTTTTTTATTCAACGTGCCGTCAAAATTCTCCGATTTCATTAAATCAATATTAGTCTTGCTTGTTTTATGATCGTATTTTCTTATTTCATCAAATTTTCCTTTTTCTCTCTTTGTTTTGAACAGCCTTATATTTGCCTCATTCACACCCCTCACGTCGTCCCCCGAACGGAAATTGTAAGTAGGTGATCAGTAGCGTCTACTTAGGCTGCTTCTCTTGCCATCTGAGGTCCTACGTTGGCAGCGTCAGGTGACGTTTGGTAGGCCCTAAGTAGGCTGCCTCCATTGACGTAACATAACCACATTTCAATCGATAAATATAGATATGTACATATGAGAATACAGTCACATTGTATTCTAATCAAACAAAAGTCATGCTCCATTTCAAACGAATCATACTTAACATTCACGAAAATTTTCTATCGTGGCATTGTTGATCACGTGTAGCTACAAAAATATAACCCTAAGATAAATAGAAATTTTATATAAATGATGATATATATGTAACCTTAAATATATCTCATTCACAATTGATATCAAGTTTACAATATGAACATGTAATTCGTGAGTTAATTCTGAGGAAGTATTAAATAATAACCAAGAAATGAATGCAAATTAAATGCTCGCACTGCAGTTATCTTTTCTTTCATAAAAAACATATTGATTCAATTGAATGACAGATGAACTTGATTTGACGGCAGACATCTAAATGACAGTGTACAAGCTGTTGGATATTAAGTTTCATAATCTTAGTACGGTTTTTAAATAGTTTTTATTGAAATTTTTTGAAGCAACAATTATTATTTATAATTCAGTACTTTGAGAAACTTTGTTTAGTTGACAACAAATTTAATGTCGATTGATTTTATTAGTCTCATATGTATAAGAATACTCAATAATTATTTGTATAGGACTCAATGAAAAATGAAAAAGACACTTGAAACTTGTGTACCTGTGTATAATTTAACGCTACAGTTTACACTGCAATTTTAGCTGATACAACTGTATATACTATTCGAGAAGTAAGATAAAGGTAGATTATTTAGGCTGCCTAATGAGTACCTCACGCACGCCCCATGATACGCCTACATGTACCCTCAGTAGGCTGCCTAAGTAGGGCCTCGCGAACTAGAGAGGCAACCGACTTTCATTTCTGTTCGGGCCCCTTTGACGCTGAACGGTTCAACCTCTTACATAACTTCGCATTCTTATAAATCAGTCTCGGGTAACGATATTTTAACTGTTTTTTCTCTTGTATTAATGCACTTTGCATAAACCTTTTCCTTATTCTGTTTGGCTATGAAATTTCTGAATAATACGCCTTCTTCATCCATTTTCTGCAATGGGATCCAACCAATATTAATATACATTATCGCTCGTTTTCTTTACACGAGCATATACCACTTGCCTTGTTCTGGCAGGAATTTCGAGCGTCCCTGGCTCTAATTTTATTTTTATACCTCCCAATTGCAAAATTTTTTTTAAGTTTAAATTTCCCGCAGGGTTGACTTATTCTTGCGTCTTGTGACTCCTTCCTGGAATGCATGTCCTCGTTTCCTTGTTGTCGGTTCTGGTTATTGTTACTTGTTCAATATTAATACTGCCCCCTATAACGACTACCCCCATATGTACTATTACTTCTGTTTTTATCATCAAAATTCTGATTTTCTTCGTTTGGCCTATTATAATTAATTGCATAACCATTATGTAGCCGCTGATTGATGTAAGGGCGGTTATTATTGTTGTTATAGTTACTATTATAATACTTATTATCAACATTATAGTTATTATTAGAGCGTCTGTTCAATACAATTATCATTACTATTAAAGTTGGGACCATTTTGCCGCGTAACATAAGGTGAGTTATTATACGCAGTTTCAATCTTGTTTTCCCCTCCATCAGATTCTTTGCACAATTTGTCGGGTAGTTTGTCAGGGTTCGTTGTGTTTTCAGTTAGCGCATCTTAATATAGCTTTTTGCATTCCCTAGTACTATCTTTGTAGTGTCCTCTACAATATGAACACCATATATCGTCGTCGCCGAATCCACTCACTTTGTAATCTGTGTCTGTTTCATTGGTGTATCATTGGTTGCTAATGCACCTATTTTTGAATACCTTTTATTATTGTGGTAAGTTTTCTGTGTTGCATAGGAATTGTACGGCCCTTGTCCCGTGTTACTATCCTGTAGCTTCCTCTATCGTTGCTTGTCTAAGTCCAGCTACATTCCAACTCTATGTTGCCCTGAGGCCGTACATAAATTGTTGTCCACTTCCCTATCTGAATTGTTTTTAAATATTATCTTCTCCATTTTTCCTAAGTGGGGATTTGAGTCATGGGTCATCATGATTTTATTACATGATCTTTGTGCCCGACTGTACTATTGTGCAATCGAATCACTTGGGTACTGCGTTAACATTTTCAACTCTACTAACAGCGTTTCCGTGCCCCTATGCTTCCAAATCGTTGCGAGAGTGCTAGTAAAAATTCATCGACCGTATTAAGTAGTGAAAGCCGCGCACAAAACTGGGCTGCAGCTATACTCTTGAACTTACCTCCTAATGTCCCTATGAAACATTTATTACATGGCCGCGGAACTGTTGTTTTCGCTATCTGTACCATCTCTTTAAGTAGCGGGAAGTTAATTGGGTTTCCATTAAATATTAGGTTGCCTCCTGATGCGATATTTACCTGTGCTAGTATGTTGTGTGCATTCGAAGGCTGCATGTATTCGGCTTGCTGGTGTACTATGGAGCTGGTATGTACCACACGTGGTTGAACCGGATGTTGTTCGTCTAGAAGGAATTCCCCATGTATATTATTGCTGCGCAGGGGGAAATCAAATAACGGTGCCCTTTGTTGGTATACTATACTTTGGTGTCGTACCCCTGTCAGTTCGTCGACAGGTCCTGAAATACCTAATTGCTGGGTATGTGAAAATACCCCATATCCTTGTGCCATAAACTCTACGAATATTTGCAGGGTGTGTTGTTGTGTTTTTCGTTGTCCATTGAAATTTCCGAGTGTGTTTCCCGCGTGTACTGCCCCATCCCTCATAAAGATGCTTATTACCTTTCCGGCCCCATATCCTGCGTCTTTTAAGAATGACTCACCTCCTACAGTATTACCCATATTAAAATTTTGCGAACTCGGCCCCGCTGTTTGTACAGTCGTTGGGGCAACTTTTTTTTTTTGCACTACTTGGTTCCATTTTTTTCGAAAATTTCAGCATTAAAAAGTGCTGTTTTTTATTCATTTTTTCCCAATCTTTTTGGGATTTCGGAATATGTTCCAAAAATATGGTCAACATTTTTGACTCTGATTCATTTTCTGGATACGAGGGAATTTTGTCATCTCTAACACTCATTGCGTCACCTTACGCTTTGTCAAAATTATCTATTGTAGATACTTTATTATTCTTTTCCATTTTCCTTTATTTTCTGCCTGATTGGGAGCGCTTTGACACTTATAAATTTCTGTACGATTCTTTGCGTTCCTATTTCACGATGGTAAACCCGTTTTATTTTAAGTGTTATCGAGTGTCTAATTTTATTATTATTTATTCATTTATTATTTTCTCGTTTTCAACTCGGTCAATTTTCTTCACAATCCGAAATCTGTCTGACACACGACAACTTACTCTAGTGACGTGTTACCGATGTTATGAGAAGGATATCAAACGCAAAATGAGTATAACAGCAAAAATAAATTTGTATCACACTAAAAGTTTTAACACAACACCCTGGGACAGTATGAATATTTTCGTTTATTTATAATCTTAAGTACTTTTCATATGCTTCTGGCTAGAACTATGGTGACTAAAATCCCTAACATCCTCTTTACTCGATTTCTTACTATAGTCCCAGGTATTCTTTTACTATGGTCCCTATTTGGAAGTGGCTTTTCTCCGTGCTTTGGCAACTCCTTGTTTCGTCGATCCCTCTCGTAGCAGTTCCTTATTCACTTCGTGGCATAACACTATGTGTGTTTTCTAATAATTGCGAGAGTCGGTACTTTACCGTCGACAACGCCCGAAAAAAAAATTTACTTTTATTTTAATTGATCACGATGACTAACCAAACTGTTACGTGGGATTGTGTGGTCTTGGGGTGCTCACGATGTAAATGGTCGAGGAACTAACATCAACTTCTTTATTTATTCAAAACGAGAGAAGAACGCGTCGCGTGAGTAGGACCTTTGTCCTTGCTGGTTCCAACCAGAGAGCCAGCTTCTTTCAAGACCTTATCTACTCATTTCTCTTCTCTCTTCCACTACAACTGTCTTTAGTAGGCCCTAGAAAGAGGGAGTGCACGTACGTGTAGCTATAATACCGTAAGTGACAGTATATTCTTTCTCTACAATAAAATGCCGAATTTTACTATGTAAAATATGCAAAAGTTCGTTATAACTTGTTAGAATTCCTTTATCAAAGTAGCTATTTCTACCATCCCCATTAATTTGTCAACAAACGTTATCAGTTTTTCATCCCTGAGAAAGTTCAAAAGACTTTATGGTTCCGTTTTCAATGTCAATTAACAATAATGAAAATTGTAAAACTGTACACTGCATATTATTTTTAAATTTCATAACTTTGAAGTGTTTCCATAAAAATAAATACTTTATATATAGTATTAATATAAGTAAATAATGAAAAAAAAGTTTTAGCAGATGTTTATAATGAAGTTTATTGTTTGATGTTTATAATGTACTAATCTATGGCAGCGTGACGTTACAAGCTTCGTCAAATATTTCATATATTTGTGAGTCGTGTGCAATTAAACCTAAAGAAAAAGCAGTGTCCCTAAACGTACTGCAATTCACACTGTAAAAAATGCTGTAGTAAAATTACTAGTGAATAGCAACTTTTTTTACTATCCTGAGCACAGTGATTATGATATCTGATAGCGAAAACTATGTCTTGAGCATCGTAATTTCACCAGCAATGTATTTATATAACTATCTGCTAACAAAATTAATATGCTGAGCATAGGTCTCACTTTCACCTATGCTCAGCATATTATTTTTATTAGCTGCATGATAAATACAATCCGATAGTGACAGTACGTTTAGCATCCCTTGAAAAAATACGAGATGATAGTAATATAGCGCTTCGATGGTAAAAGTACAGTGATCCAAATAACACGAGATACTAAAAGTAATATCTAGTATTAAAGTTACACGCATATATTACTCTTAATTAGGGTAAGGGAATCTCTCATTAACTGCAATGTACGTATATGCATATTTCTACCTAATTTACGGTTTGTGCTTCGTGCTCTCGTTCTGTAATCAACAATTGTGATAAGAATTAAAAGTAAATCTCTCATCAGTGCTCTTACAAATTCGTAATCAGTAAGTATTATGTATATTGTATACATAGCGAAAGCATTCGAGGAAATAAACACTTTTCAGGTTATATATCATTTCATCACATCGTAAGTATACACCTTAGTAGACTAATAGCTAAATATTTCGGATCTCTACAAATCATCAGATTTCTCAATTGTGATGACAGTGGCGACTAGTTGAGATTTTCATCATATTTTATGTTAACAGTACATTTAAATTTACGTAACTCAGTGTTTACATTAGTAAAACAACTTTTGCTAACAAGAAAACGCTTGTAAAAAGCTACTGAAATATTAAAAATGACGTTTTTATTGAAATTTTAAAATAAAAATCAGTATATCTATGAACCTATGCAGAACTATAAATATTATTCAGACACAGTAATAAAGATATTTAAATAAATGTGAAAGTAATACGTATATATATATATGTAACGTGAAGATATAATAACATAAGCCTTTTGGTGAAAATGAAACTATCAACAATACGATAGTGCGTCTTATATCCAAGACATGACTTTTACGCTTGGGATAGTAAAATTACTACGTGATCACAGAAAATTTCTGAAGATTTCGGCCTCGCTAAAAATTACTATCTTGACATTTAATTTTACTATCTGGAAAAACATTTTACGAACCGATAGTAAAACCCCTATGCTGAGCATAGGTCTTTACTTTACCTATGCTAAGTATAGTGATTTTACTACAGAATTTCTTACAGTGTATGCTATCAACTGTTTTTAAACTTTGAAAATATTTAGCTACATTCGCCTGATTTGTAATGAATGTAAATAAGAGAGCTCAGAGTCCTCCGGTGACACTATATTCAGACGCCCTTCTGTTAAAATACGTCGAATTCTTTTTCTTCTAACTCAAATTTTTAGCGTTGAATTAAAACAGTAATATTCTGGAATATTCACGTATCTAATTTTTTCGCAAAACTATCTATTTTATTCAATTCAAACCAAAACCATCTACATACTCTGATATTTTATAAAAAATTTCTGTATCGTCTTTATTATCACTCGCATCTGTTTTTATTATTTTACGTAATGCTTTATCTTCTCTTTTATGAATATAATCAAAAATTTACTTTATACTTTAATTGTTTGGAATAAAAAAAATGTATGTTGTTTTTCTAATCTCAATATGTACTGGTAAGTTAAATACAGAATTATTTTGTCCACACATAGAAAACTCTTGCAATAGCCGTGCTGCTTCCATAGGGCTTTAATAGCGACCATCTACATACTTTAATGTTTCATAAAAAATTTCTCTATCGTCTTCTTTCTCACTCGTATCTGTTTTCGTTATTTTCTATAGTACTCTATCTTCTTCCTTATGAGTATAATCAAAAATATACTCACCACTATAATTGTTTAAAATTACAAAAATATTCTTTTTCAAATCTAAGTAACCATATTTTGAAAGTAAATAAATATAAAATAAGATTTGTTAGATATAATTTATCGATTTTATTATAGTGTGAGACCCAAATTTTTTTTTAAAAGTAAATACTTTATAGTTTTATTGATTATAATAGTTTTCGAAGGAAAATTAGCACCTGGTCAGCTCATCGGCTAAAGTCAATGTCGGTTATAAAGAGGTCAGTACAGTAAGTTAGATAGTTTATTGAAAACCATTATTTAATTGAACTTGATAACAGCTTGAGTGTGCTTAAGAAAATCACTGTGCCCTGTAAAAAGTACCCAGTAAGTTGGACTATGTAGTACTATAATTGACGTACGAACTAAAACTTTTTTATTACTATTTTTTGTTTTATACATGTAATTTTCACATCTATTTTTACTTATTCAATATGTTAAATAAATAGTATGAAAATAAATAAATATAACAATATAAATATTATACAATTTGTCAGATACAATTGAATCATAGTGGGTAGCCTCAGGGGTGACCAGAGAGGGCACTTGAAAGAGGCCTCAAAGATGTGAGTGGGGCTGTGATGGGGCAAGAGGGGCAAGGGGGGGTCTAGAAAATAATAGGATCATTTTTATTGAGTTAAAATAAAGGTAAAATATTAAGATTTTAACATTATTTTGAGGGCAGGCTTGAAAGATATTCTAAAATTTAAAGGGAGCAAGTGGGGATTGAAGACTCAATTTGGTCTTACAATTATCATATATATGTATACACAATAGTTTTAAGACCAGAGCTGTAAGTAGAATTTATTTCCTTCTTACAACTTTAGTGCATATATACAAATATATCCTTTTATATGATATAGTTAAATGTGTAAGGTATTTAACATAACCCCTTACTGCCCCCCACCGTTCTCCACTTCTTCCACAAAACTTTTCTTTGCCCCCCACCGCCCTTATCACTGCCCCCCACACGATTTTTTGACTGTTTCAATGCACTTTTATTGTCTGCGAGAAATCTTTTTTATAATTTGACTATACAATATGACCTTGGAGTCCAGGAGGCAAATAGACGTACTTAATACATAATAACAATATACATAAAAGTACATGATAATTGACCTTTAATATCTATTTATATAGTAACAATGATGTAAAATTCGTACGAGTGAATATAATATTGTTTGTTTAAACGGTAGATTTTTTGAAATAGACCGACCGTACCCACTAAACCCCCTTCCCCCATGCCGTGTAGCTTTAGTTCCACTCCAAAACTGCGTAAGCATTACTTCAGGGTGGAGCCACCAGGAATACCGTTGCGTGTCAGAGCATTAACGAGCAAGCTCATACCATTTGCTCAAATTGCCAATCCTCTCGAGTCCTAAAAAAGACTCAGGATCCCTGAGGACCAGCATCCTGTCTAGCGTTCCATAGTAGGCTGCTAATTTAGCAAGTGCCATTATAAGCATAATGCTTTCCCTTGCTGATAGGTAAAAAAACTCAGTGCAGCGTGGGTCCACATGAGCCCATACTCCTGCCAAAGGCCTTTCTTGCCTTAGATGCGCCCTGATAGGGCCTTTTTCCTGGCTTCTCCTAGCGATCCTCTGAACAGAGGGTAGCTCTCACTGCTGGCTTCGTGCTTGTTGTCCGTTGTTGGAAAGAGAAAGCACCGTGCGAGGCCTGGACACTCCTTCTTCTGGTGGTTGCAGCTCTCACACCGGAAGCGAAGCTAAGACCAATCTTCTTCTTTGCAGTCGCCTGAGACATGTCTATATCCTAGGCATTTGTAACATCTTGTTACTTCAATTCTTTGTCGGATTTGGAAGCTTACGAAGCCGACTCTTACCCTGTGCTTGTCTAGCAGTTGCTTCGTCTACCGTTATTAACGCCTCTATCCTTTGGTATTTGGTTTTAAAAGAGCTACTTCATGCTCCTGGCTATTTAATCCAAAAGTCTTAACAGAAGCCTCTTTAATCTCATCTTCCTCGACAATAGCGTCCAGGTCTTGGACCTCAAGTGTCACTTTTTTCGTGCTTATTTTGATAGTTCCCTGTCCAGCTACCGACTTTTTAATTTTGCTGTGAGAATGCAATCGTATCCTCTATACCTTTGGCTTTTATTAGTATGTTTTCTTTTATTGTGCTGACCACACTTAGGACTGTGGCATTGGCCTTGTCAGGATCAAAGTTTGCTTACACTAACTTCAGCACATTAGCAAAGGTCTGCGTTTCGGCCATCTTCACCAGTACTGTCTCCTTCGCGTCTACTTTCTTCTTTCGGTATTTTTTGTCGTTCAGGAGAACCCTTCTTGTTGACTGTCTGAGAAGAATGTTACAACCGCTGCTTATTTCTTTATACGATGGGATGGTATGCCGTCAATTTAAAACCCCCTCACTCAACCTATGCTGCAAGCAGTAGTGGTAGTGGTAGTTTTTCTTTGTTTTATGGAGAGAGGGGAAATGTATTGAGGCACACTTCAGGGACAGCGGTAGTGTTGGACTCGGTGGAATTTTTTTAATAGACTACACATACCCACTTAAACCGCTCCCGCCATGCTGCATGGCTTTAGTTCAGCAAGCTCACCACTATTTGCTAGAGATACCAATCCTTTCGAGTTCTGAAAAGGCCCAGGGGTCGCTGAAGACCGGCACCCATTCTCTAGTGCTTCTTCGTAGGCTGTAGTCTCTGCAAGCTCCACTAAGTGCTTGGTGCTTTCTCTTGCTGATAAGCAGAACTACTCAGAGCAGCGTAAGTTCGCACAATTTTATCAGGGTTTTACTTCCTTCTCCTTTGTCTCTCTAAGAACTGTCCACGCGAACCCTTCAACAGCCCTCCAAGTATCGGCGCCGATGATGTTTTCAGGCTTGACGGCCCTACCTAATCGGCTCTCTAGCTGCTGCCGCTGCTCGCGCCACCGCACACTAGAAAAAAGTGTGCTCCACTGTATCATTTACCCCAGGACAGTAATCGCAACTAGGTGTTGGTCTTAGTGCTATATGGTGAAGATATGCATTAAACTGTCCATGTCCCGGAAGGAGCTGGGTGAGGTAATAATTAACCTCACCAAGGACACGCCCAAGCCATGGACGCAAAGCCGGTATAAGTCAATGTGTCCACCTACCCACAGCAGCAATGTTCTACTCCTGTTGCCAGCGTTGCACGTTTTCTTCCCTTCTGACATCGTTTGACTCTGTCCCACCTGCCATAAACCCGGTTCTGCGACAAAGAACGATGGGTACAGTTTTTGCGATCACCATCATGGTGGCCGAAATCACTGTGTGGTACGCACAGGCGATCCGCAAGGCCTCGACCCGCTGCACAGATGTGAGGCATTCCCTAAGCCATGCCACCGACAGCGCATCTGCCGAGACCTCTGAACCGTACAGCATGATGGAGTTCGCCACCGATGTGAGAAGCCATCTTTTGGATTCTTGCGGCCCACCGATGTTTGGCATCAGTCATGACAGACTCCCTGTTACCTTTAGGGCCTTTTCCTCGGTTCTCCTAGAAGTGTTCCCTGAATGTGAGTCGAGAATCAACCCACTTTCCGAGGTACCTGACCGCTAGGCTCTCGCAGATGGCCGCACCCACTACGTTCACACGAAAATTGTCGCCAAACCATCGCTGTCTAATGAGGACAACCAGTTCCATTTTTTGGCCAGCCAGCTCGAAGCTGTGGCCCCCCCGCCACTCTGACACTCTGGAAGTCCCCCACTGGAAGCACACCGTCCTGGAGATAGTTGTCCAAAACCCTCTTCAAGTAGGCCGAAACCTCCTGTTCGCACAGTGCCCTTTTTATGTCAGACCATCTTGCTGAGCTAAAGGTATTCTTAACGTCTAGGGTGATCAGGACATAACCATTCCTTGTCTTGTGAGGAGCTTGCCATGCCCGTTTTACACACTCCAGAACTTTAGTCAACGTGTGGCATGTTGATCTGCCAACCCTGAAACCGTGCTGGTTATCGGCTAGACTTACTACCTCTCGCAGTCGCGTTCGGATCAATTGCTTCAGTATCTTGCCCGAGTCGTCCAGCATGCACAAAAGCCGAAATGACGCTGTAGTCATAGGTGGACCATTGCCTTTGTCCAGAAGAACGAGGCGTTGGATCTTCCATGGTCCGCCAAATATGCCTGCTTTTAAGCAAGCATAACGTATAGTTTCTCCGCTGCCACGATCTTAAGGATAGCATTAGGTATTCCATCCGGACGTGGGGCCTTTTGTCCCTGCAGTGCTAATAGGGCCGCTGACAGTTTCCTTTGCATAAACAATGAAACCTCGTTGACTACGACCGTCTTCTTTCGCTCTTCTTCCAGATAAACTGGGAAAAGCGCCCTGACAACGTCCTGCATTAACGACGGCTCCATAAGCCCCACCGATCCTGAGCCACTCAGTTGGTCTGGCGTTGGGGTCACCTCTCGGCACAGGTAGCACTCCACTTCTTTAGTGGGGCAGCCACCAGCCCGGTGTCCACTGTTACCATACCTCCAACATTCCCCAGTCCTGTTTGTGCAAGTTGCCTGCAAGATGCCTAAAGCCCAGGCACCTGAAGCAGCGATCGGGCCTACTCTTTGCTGGGCTGATCCTGCAGTTCACCCAACCCAAATGTATATGGTCCTTTTGATTAAGGATCGCAGTGGTCGCCGAGGGCACCTCAACATAGGCAATACGGTTATCCCTGACGCTGCCGGCTGATAGTCGCACGACAAAGTCGGGGCACCCCCCCCTTGCCAAAGCAGTCCCCAACCGCCGCCACAACGTCCGCCTCCGTGACCGCAGGATCAATGTCACGTATTACCACCCAAGTCTTCCGTGGGACCAGAGTCTTGACGTCCTCACTCCCCTCTGTGGCATCCTGTGGGGCTGCTGCAAACTTGTCCCTTTTCTCGGTGGAGGTTTCCCTCAGTTCGACATGGACGCCTCCAGTCCTTGTTTCTTTGATGGCCTTTACCCCTGCCCCTATTTTTCCTACATTAACCTTCTTCATGAGGGCTAATACTTCGGCGTACTTTTTCCTCTCGGAAGGTTTAACTAGGATCGCCTCAAACTTGGTCCATAAGTGTGGTTTCTTCCAGGTATGTTCTCTACCTGCAGCCGGCTTTACCACGTTGTCAGAAGTTCCTTTAGTTCTTCTTTTCTTTACAATTTCTGTCTATTTCTCTGGGCCCTCTTTTCTTGTGCTCCCCCTGTCTCGGTTAGGTTGGAGACAGCGCAGGGGTCGATTTGGTTCCCGTATTGATAAAAAAAGGTTGAATTGCGTCCCGACCATTTTATCTCATGGTCGAATTGCGTCCCGGCTATTTTATCGCACATAAGTTCTCCCCTTTAGGAAATAATGTTAAACTGTGTAACGTACTAGATTGACTGTATGGAGTAAATTCGATGAATTACAATAATTTTTCCCGTCACACTTTATCCAGGCTTCGGACTGGCAGTAAAACAATGTAAGTTAGTACTGCCGTGTTTACAAAATTTTTTTCTCTTTAATGAAATAATTATGAGTGTAAACATTAGTATGCAATGTTGAGCTGTATTAAATGACTATACTAGCAAAAACTTTGTTGATACTTCCTTAAAAAAAAACAAATATAAAGTTCAAGAATCCTGAATAAAATCTCAATTACTAGATTGGTAAAATATTTTTGCTAATCACCTTAACATATTTAAATCAAGATATTAAACCGTTCTCATAACTCATCATTTCTTCTTGTAGGAATGTTTCTTTTTCTACGGTCTCTTTCGATTTGGTTTTTAAACTTCAGATTTTTATGTAAACTTTAATTTGTACTTTTTCTATCGCTTCAATAAATATATACAAGTTTGGCTGCGAAGAATAAAACATGCTATTAAATTTTGAGTGAAATGATTCACAATTGTTAGTCATTCTAGAAATGGAAGAGTCGAATCGTGCCCACATTGATGGCGGTCTAGGNAAGAATAAAACATGCTATTAAATTTTGAGTGAAATGATCCACAATTATTTGTCGTTCTACTAATGGAAGATTCGAATCTCGCCCACATTGATGGAGGTCTAGGCACGTCATGGTCAATAAAATTATTTAAAATATAGTCGCAGAAATCCACTACTCTAGGGTCATCGGGCATAATGCTCGTTAAATCGTCGGTAAAAGATTTACTAACATAGTCAGGATTTAAAAATGGTAGCCCAAAAAAACATCTAAGAATACTTCCAACTTCTAAATAATTAGTCTTATAATCGTTGCTTAAACCCAGTTGTTAAATTTTTTGCCCCCAACTTGCCACCAACAACTAGTGTCACTCTTTTGGGGCTTAGCTTGACCGTTCCCTGTCCGTATATCGACTTTTTAATTTGCTGTGAGAATGCAATCGCATCCTCTACACCCTTAGCTTTTATAAGTACGTCTCATTTTTTTTGCTGACAACACTTTAAACTGCGGCATTGGCCTTGTCTGGGTCAAAGTTTGCCTTCATTGACTTCAGCACATTAGCAAAAGTCTGCACTTCGGTCATCTTTACCAGTACTGTTGTCGTTGCGTCTACTCTCTTCTGATCTTTTTTGTCGTTCAGGAGAACTTCTTCTTGTTGGCCTCTGCCTGTTTTTTTGTCTTTAAATACACGGCTTATTGGCGTTTTTCAGGGCTGTATGGTGGGCTCCTGTTTTTTTTAACTCGCTCCATTTCCTTAAGGGCAGTGTTAAAAGTTTGTTTCTAAACATGTCGTTGAAAATTATCTCGCCTTTGTTCCCTGATTTTTAACTATTCGAAGCAATTCTCCCACCTGTTTATTAACATTTTTTTATCCAAAAGTACGCCTTCCCTCATCACCTCTGCTACTTCAAGTTGTTTAAGCGTAGCATTCAGACCATTTATTACAGCGTTTGCCGTGTTCCCGTACTTATTATTAATAGCTTCAGCGTCTCTCGAATCTCTCTTGTTACTGATTGAACTTGCTGCATCTCCCGCTATCGCTTAACTTCAAGCTCAGAACCGTTTCTTTTTATCGATTCATGCTCATTTTGAGTCTAGTTGCTGAAGACCGTCACGTTACTACCCTCGTTGACGTCACTGCCTATGCTTGAAAGGCTTTCTATTCTCTCGCATCTGTAAGAAAAGGCGATGGGACATTTAACAGCCCTTTTTGCCCGTGAGCCACGTCTTTGTGCCCCCCCCCCCCCCAGAATCCGTGGGGCCAGCGGCAGTCACCCGGGCTTGCACCGAATCAGAACTGCCGGCAGATTGTCTCAGAGAAGTTACCGCCTGGGGTACAAGTTTGACATTGACGTTCTTTATTTTTTGTTTTTTTTTTGAGATCGTGTTGACTGGTAAAAGTCTTTTTTCCAAAAATAAGTGTCTCGAAAGGGTGAAAACCAGCGCAGCAGTCCACTTTGTTGCTGAAAATAAGTGCTACTTGCTCGGGTCGGCTGGGAGTCGCCACTCTCCCCTAGTTCCACCCGTGGAGACGGCCCTGGCATTGTGTAGAGAGAGTGTGGAAGTGGTGTATATGTGTAGTGTATGTATATGTTGGTACATCACAGTCAATGCAGCGAGATATGCGCCAGGCATACAATCCCACGACCGGTGCAGACAACCTGCCAAAATGAGCTGGCGTATAATGGCACTTAAAGTGCCATTATGTAGCTTCCTCAGTGGTAGTAAGCCTAGATTAGTCAGTTCACCACATCTTTTTTTTAATAAGGCGTGCAGTCAAATCAGATGCGGTTACCCAGACTTACCTGAGCCTCATCGTCTGGCTTTATCCGCTGTCAGGCCCGCCACGCCAGCCAGTGAGAGACCCTGCCACACCCAAACCGAAACGACTATGGAGTATACCTGTGTTTGTTTAGTAAGAGTGTGATACATGTATCTGAGAAGAATGTTATAACCACCGCCTTCTTCTATACATGACGGGATGGAGAGTGGTTAAGACCAGTCAAGGTTACCACCATATCAAGACAGCAGGCTGATTCTAAGTGGCTTGGACGGGGGATCATCTTCTACTGGCCCTCCAAATCGGCTGGTTTTCATTCGGGGATCCAGACAGCTCCCTTCGAGCTCTAGTCCCTACACGCATACACTACTCATACTCTCATTCATTTTTTAAAGTTCCCCCTTTTTTGTTTTCTCTTTTGTTTTCGGGGAAACCCAGTTCCTCATACATTCAGACGAATGATCACCTTTTTCTTCAGAGCCTACCTCATTCCATGAGAGGCACCCCCACCAACGACAAGGTCTTTGCAGATCCTAAAGGGTGAATAGCAGTGGCACTAGCAGTAGCAGTAGTAGTAGTAGTAATTTTTTTTATTTATTTATTTATTTTTTTTATTATTTTTTTTTATTTTTATTTATTTATTTATTTATTTTTTTGCTGAAGGAAGGTGAATGCATTGGGACACACTGCAGGGACAGTAGTAGTGTTAGACTCGGTGGATTTTTTTTATTAGACCAGCCATATCCACTAAAACCCCCCTTATGCCGCGTGGCTTTTGTTGCACCCTGGAACCGCGTTAGCATTACTTTAGGGTGGAGCCAAAATTTTGAATTAACTGAGCGGGGAATGTATCGCCTTACTATTGCATAAGTCACGCAACT
Source organism: Copidosoma floridanum (assembly GCF_000648655.2). The sequence continues at coordinate 74,016 of NW_019379474.1, forward strand.
TACCAATATGGTAATAAATCTGACAGCATTATTCATATAAATTTTTTGATGGTGTTTTTGAATATTATTTGTGAGGGTCCTTCACTTCATGAATTTCATTTGACAGTTCGAGTAATAGTTATGTTGAAAAGAAATTTAACTATATGTGTGTTTTTGCAATAGTACACAATTGCAAATCACAAAATTATTTAAGTACAAAATTGAAGTAGAAATAGTATTTATAGAAAAATTGGAAAATAGAGTTCTAATACCACAAATCACTTGAGATACAGGTTATTCTTTATCGTTACTTTTTGTACTGTACATACAGCAATTTTCTTTTATTTATAGCATTGGCCATGACAGTGATAAATTGCAAGGATAATGTTTTGACAGTGTTGATTTATGTTTGAAAATATTTTTATTTGCCGACGGACTGTTGTATTGTATGTGGTGGTATTATGATGCAAAACTAAAAATGACATATTTATACGAATTAAAAGTGATAATTTCTAAGGAAAAGGCAATGTTGTGGGGTAAAACATTTTTATTTAAAATGTTTATAAGAAATATTTATAATTTATTTATGTTAAATACAAAAATGGTACAACAGTTTTATGGTTTCAAGAAGAAAAAAAGCTGAAGCACAAATTTCTATTGTTTTTTTAAAATTTGGGTACAGAGAAAGCAAACATCTTCGTAGTCAAGAGCGCTACTGGTGATAAGTGCATTACATAAAGTTATGACGTATATCTTGTGAGATATATTTTGATACTTTTTTACATATTTATATAATAACATAAATTTTAAAAAGTCGACGCACTGGAAACTTATTAATTAAGAATAGTGTCAAAACTCAATTCTCAAACAATTTACATAGTTAACAACCTCTGTAAATTGACTTGAAAAATATCATTAATAACTATGAAGTTGATCTATCTGCCTTTTGTGTGGTATTGAAATGATAGATATTGTATGATTATAATAATTCATCCCAAGAGTTTTGAAAAATGTTAAACTGTGAAAATAAATTTCCCCAAAATTCATGAACACAATCAAGAAAAGAAGTTTTTAAGATTGACCATATACACTTATCAAAACATTAAAAAATAGTTTTTGAAGAATTAAATGGATGTGTAGAAATAAAGTTTCATACAACGGAAGAAAATGAAAAAATTAAAAATACAGTTTATTTAAATTATTGTAATGTATAATTTATAATAGTAATGATTAAAATAATAAAATAATAGCTAGTAAGATCATTAAAGACCGAAAAATAAACTTTCTGAAAAAGTTTTAAACATAAAGTTACAATTTGTTGATGGGGAGTTGGCGCACGAAACGAGCAGGGAGACAAAGATCCACCAGTATGTACATATTCCTATTTTATATAGTTCTATTGGTAAGTTGAGGCTCCAACAATATTTGCCTCACAAAAACCGGGAAAATTCTCTTTATTTTTCCTAAATCTTAACCCAATACCTTTTTAGTGTGCACCACACTACCCTTTACATAATATATGGAGGCTTCAAAACAGCCCTTTTTGTTAAACCTTTGCTCCACATCAGCTCGGCTATAAGCACAGACATTATTATTTTATGGAAACTCACTGCTTTTATTGTATAACTCCCTATATTATTCATTTATAATTTAACCGGATACTTTTTAAAGGAGAAATACACTGCCCCTTTTTAATTTATCACAATTCTCAGAATCGTTAAGACACCCGTATTTCGTACAAAATCTAGCTCTCTATCTACTTAGCTGAACGTACAAGTTATAACTTGACGGAAACTCTTATTTTCTTTATAAAACAATACTCATATTTCAATTTAATATTAATAGAGTAGTTTTTACAGAAAAACCGAATTTTGTTTTTTAATATTAAATGAAAAACCAAATTTTTACTAAAGGCCTCCGGAGTATTTATGAATAAGTTATTTATAGTTTAATGTTGTTGAAATAGATAACGAAAATTTGTATGAAGATTAAATTTTGACACATAGTATATAGAAAATATTATTTTTATCGTTGAATGCTGCAGCTGTTGAACGTTTTTTGTCATGGTAGCAAGTGTTATTCTAGATTGAATTAGTCGGAACAGATCGATTTCCGTACGATACTCTTTCCTATGCTATCTTACAAAGGCTTTAACCTTAGCTGTGTGATTAAAATATTATAAGGATAAATAATTGTTATTATTTGCTTAAAAGTATCTGGTTTATTTTTTAACCCGAGTCTTTGATCTTATTTAGAACATTAGAGTTAAACAGCATTCTAAAGACTCCCATCACGTCAAAACCAATTAAATGATGTAAATTTAAAATATATTTTCAATCTATTACAAATAAAAACTTTTGTTCATACATTTTTAAATATTTTAAATATTTTAGAGCTACTAAGTTTAAGTAGTGCAAATTTTTGTTTGACTTTTACGTACTTATTTCTAATTTATACAAAATTAAAAATTTCTTTCCAAACTTCATTTTTGATTTCTAAATCATATTCACGTCACATTCTTATAAAAGTTCCTTTTTTTTTTTGCATTTGAAAATTTTACATACAGTTGACCATAGTGGAATAAAGATTTTTTTATGTATAGTCTTCTCAAAACTTAGATCTTAAGATTTGCTCGTAGTCGTTGAAAATGCTAAAACTCAAGGAAACTGCTTCTTGTATAAATTAAGCGGTTATGACAATGTATTTTGTGTGTAAGAAACTATTTTTAGAACTTAAACTTGATGTACAATTTTTGTTTAGTTTTGATTTATGCTTTATTATTATAATCTAGTAATTAACTTACTTTTAATCTCGTACCAATTAAGTAATTATCAGCTATACTAAAATTTCTTATCAATATATTTATTGTTCTTATTTTTAAATGCAGTTCATGGAGTGGATGGCTTCAACTAATACCGCTTAGAATTTAAGTAGGAAATTTCGTTCAAATGTTCTTATCATACCTATCAATACCTTTATGTGTTACGTGTACTATGATGTAATAAGTTCTTACATCTTTTTTTAAATGTTTAAAATTTGTATCGTTCAAGTGTATTTGTTATAAAAATTAAATATCACGCTTTTTGTTAAACGATTAATATCAGATATTTGGATATTTGCATATAATGTTCAACATTTGTACATAAATATTAATTTGAAAGCTTTTTCAGAATAATTTAAGCTTCATCTTAGATCGACGAATCTATTTCTCTTAATTATATTTCTCAGGCCAATTGATGGAAACGGTATTGACTATCGTTTAAATCTAAAGTTTAACGAAAGCCTTTATGACTGCTTTTTTGTATGAAAGTAATAGAGATGCAGTATAAGTCGAATCCACTGATATGATTTTTTTACTTTAATAAATAAGATGATAAATTACTGTTCTCTTCAGAATGATTTTTTCTGAATTTCCAGGACAATCAATAAAAAAATTACTCACATATGATCGAAGAAAAATTTTTTTTATTATTATTTTACTAATTAAATGGATGTGTAGAAA
>NW_019379474.1:79042-110921 GCF_000648655.2 Copidosoma floridanum
AAAAAAAACGCCAAACACGGGGAGCGGACGTAATAATAAATATAAATCCAGAAAAAAATTTTCTACGCCCTTATTTTTGCCTAATAAGTGCCTTCCCTCTTTTTCCCGGGGAGTAAGGTATAAAATTAATTTTATTATAAATGGACTTACGTTCTCGTTGATATGCACACCAGTAGAAATAAGATTTTGATAATCATCTCTTTTCAGCGCTCGCCGCTTGTCTCCTTGATCCTTGATCCTGTAATTATCGGCAGTTGGTGTCCTAGTCCTGTTTTCCTGCGGGTTGATGTCACCGTCGCTTGCAGAATATGACTGCTCCTGTCCTTTTTGATCGGCTTCTCGGCTCCTCGATTTTTAATCGTTGTATTCTCGCGGCACTGCACTATGTGTGCTTCTCGGCGTGCAAAAAAAAATTTTGACTCTTACCAAACCCCACACTTAGCACCAAAACTGTTACGTGGGAAAACCGAAAGGTAAGGAGGTGCTTCGCGAGAATGATCAAAACCTTGGAACCTTAAAGACTTTTATTCAAGATACTTATTTATAAGGCAAAGACGCGTGTGTGTTCCCGATTAATTGCCCGATATCTCCGAGTGTTCCCCTTGTTCTCCTCGTCTGTCCGAGTCTTCTCTTCGTTCTCCTCGTCTGTCCGAGTCTTCTCTTCGTTCTCCTCGTCTGTCCGAGTCTTCTCTTCGTTCTCCTCTCGTCGGTACCCTCTTGATAAGGTAGCTCCGTGGTCACCAGGGGGCGTTAGTATGATATGCCTAGCATATCGTACGTAACAATATTCAATAAAAATTCAATAAGTACTCACAAACTGCCACTTTATGAGTGTTACGATTTTGTATTAGGTTAATTTTTTTGAAATAGTGAATTAAACGATAACTATGATTTTCTTTATATTTAAAAATATAATTCATTTTCGGAAAAGCACGTTTATTTTTAACATCAAGTAGCGTGGTACAGCAGTGAGTTTGAAAAGCATGCTGTAGCGACTGCTTACACTATTCACTTCTATATTTGATTACTGAAGTTTCAACCAACAAAAAAAATATTTTTCAATATTTTACGATAGTTTAAGTCATGCAGTATTGCATTGTGTATGCTTGATTATTATTCTTAAGGAAAATTTCAGCAAAACCACCGTGATAACATGAAATGTGATTGCATAGTACTCACAAATTGTTTCAAGTTCAACAGTGAATCTCTTTGTTAAGAGGCGCTGGTATCATAATCTATTATTCGTCGCTCAGTTCCGCCAATGTAAACGCATTATCACCCTGCATTGATGATATTATACAAGTGTTGTTGTAATTTTTGTCTGCTTATTTATATCAGTTAAATCCAGCTACAATTGAGAGTGTTGACACCAGCATTTTTAACTAAGAATCTTGTTGCTGGTACCATTTTAAAACGCAACAGTTGAACTGAAACTACAAGACTTATAAAAATCAAAATACGATTAAAACTTTTTAAATACATTTTTATTCCAGTACATCAAATACATCAATCGAAGTCTAAAAATAAGTTATAATTCATAAATAGATACATTTTTTCTTAATTCATTTCTATGAACAATATACATTAAGGCGGCACTTACGTTAATTTATTGAAACACAATTTAATATATGGACAGCACGTAAAGTACAGTTACAAGATTGAAGATGTGCTCACTTAACAAACACTTAACAGTAAATTTTAGAAATGTCCATCAACATGCAAAGGATAAACTGTTTATCCTAAGCAGCAGATCCCTGGCCTTGAAGCTTACTCCAAAAGAAAGAGAAGTCGAGAGCAGATTACTCTTTCTACATGGGTCTGACTGCCTTCATTTAGAATAAGCTGTCTATTCTTCATACCTCTCAAAAAGCAGCCACATACCCTTTAGCCAGCCTCCCTTGCATAACATTTCTTTTCAAGTATTTTCAAGAAATGACATGGTTTTCTACAATTAGTAAGATCTAATTGGACGTATTTTTAGTGCCTGCTTAACAATTAATTAACTAACTTATGTAGAAAAGATTCTACTAACGGAATTATCTGTTTGAAGGGTGATGGCTTGGCATGCAGAACGTAGAGCCCTACTAGGATGTATATATATATATTGTTCCGGATCAATCGAGCATACAGTTTGAAGTGAAATATGTCAAAGTTTTTTTTCGTCTTGTGTGTGTAGGAAAATATAAAAAATGCGTTCGAATGTAAAATGACAAGCGTTGTGATATTGAAAAAAGTTGTTTTGTTTTTTAAAAATAAGTGTACATCCTCCTCGGTTCAGAAAAAATACTAAATCTGTAAGGATCATACTAGTTGTTTTAATGAAGTAAAGTTTTCGTTTTCGAAAATACCTTTATATCTCATCTTTTGGTGCGTGGTAGTTTTGTTAGCTACATTTTTTGGTGCATTGGCCAAGAAATAAAACCTGTGAGTCGCGCAAAGGAAGCAGAGATGAAAAGAAAAACAGAGTTGCCATTGGGAATTCGTTGGAAGCAATCTCGATTTCCCCCCGCAAGAATGAAGAAGTCAACCGGGTTCCTAAGAACGTCGACACACTGATTTTCTGCACGAAATGGACGAAGAGTTTTCATCTTGTTGGCGCGGCTTCACACACCTGAGGGTCAAACGCCGTTCCCGTAACCTGGACTTCTCGATTCTGCTAAGCGGCAGTGCGTTCGTGCACGCTGTAACCTGGACTTCCTGATCCTGTGAAGCGGCAGTGCGTTAACGCACGCCGTCACCTCAACTTCCAGATCCTGTGAAGCGACATGTCGCTTTTTTATTTAACATAACCTCAAAATACTGAATTCCACTGACATTGCTTATAAACACATTTATCATGGTTGATTAATTTTTTATAAATTTTAACTTTACAATACAGCAATAATTATTGCATAGAATGGGATTTTTCTACTTTGGAGGATAGGTTACCAATTTGTAAAATTGAAAAAAAAAGATCGGGCTAAGAGCAATCGTTGCAAATCATCTGAAGATTACAATAAAAAAAAAAAAATCCAAAATTGGTTCATAATAGAGAGCTGTAGGTGGTTTTGAACAATTTTTTTTCGTTGGGCCCCAGTGTGCGACAGTGCGTTCGTGCCCATCGTATCCTCAATATCCTGATTCTACTAAGCGGCTCAACAACAGTACAATCCCTGTGATTTCGTCTTCTAGTACTGAAAATTGTCAACACGATTCCACGTCTCACAATGCCCTGTCGATTCTGAGCCAATGGCTGATGATGGCGTAAAGATACTACTTCGAGCACCTTCAGTGTCGTCTTATGTGCCGAATGGATTCTGATGATGATGATTATTCTTTGTTTGTGCTGCGAAAAAAATTAGCGAGTAGAAAGGTAAGTGAGCGGTTTCCCTTCTCTCGCACAGGTGGTACTTGTGGAGCAGATGAATTAGCGAGGGGAATAAGGGTGTGCGGGCGGTTTTTCTTCTCTGTCGCGGCCAGTGTTTATAATGGAGAAAGAGGGGAGCAGGCAGTTTTCCTACTCTGTCACTAGAGGTTTTCCAAAAGCACAAACATGTGTAAAAAACGGAAGATGAGTTGGCGGTATCCTTTGACTTTGCAGACATGTCACTGTAGCAATCAATTGAAGATTTCAGTCGTGGGCCCACATAAATTAGACATAAGTTTATTTGCGTCGAATTTTTAAAAATAAAATTTGTTATATTGTATAAAGTTTTTCAATGCATTGAAAAATATAAATAAATAAACGATATTCTATTAATTTTAAGCGCAATTCCGAAATCGCGCCTCCACTCGGCACTTTGAAAACGATTGGCCGTGATTAAAATAAAACAGTACTATTAATTTATTTCCACGTGCTTGTAGGAAAGGGACATTTAAGGGTTAACCACCTGGTGAATGGAGCCAGAAGCTCGATTTCATAATAATTACCTTTTCTCATGATAACCAATCGTTCTCAAAGTCTTGAAAGAATCTTGCGTGATTTTATCACGCACATCTTGTCTGTAACATAAATGCCAACGGTTAGCTGTGATGCGATTGGCTTTGCGTATTCGAAATTCTAGAAAAACTTTTATTTATTTATTTGTTTATTTTTGAAATCAATTTGTCTTCTACAAATTTAAGTAGCTGACTTATCAAATGTGGTCCATAATTTATTACGATTATAAGTTTGAATTAATAAAGCTACTCAGACCCTTTTACATCATATATTTGTATGGTATAAACCTAAAGTTTGTATGAGGGGAAGGATGTTCTGGATCAATTGATCACACAGTTATTTATTTATTTTTGTTTATTCATTTTTATTTATTTATTTCACACTCCGCCCTTTCGGGTTTCAAGGGGTTCCGTTACACATTTAACATTCTTTTTACATAATAATTTAATAATTTTTATATTATCTTATACTATCTTAATTTCTATTTGCACATATTTCATATTCTACTTTACCTTTATACTATATAATCATTAATAAAAACAAACAAGATCAAATTATAACCTTCAAAAATTCAAAAAACAAAAATCAAAAAAACAAAATTTAAAAAAAAAAAAAAAAATTTAAATATTAATCTCCTTTCTTTAATTTGTCCTTTTAATTTTTTAAATTCTCCTTTCTTCACTGCACTCTCTTTTTCTTCTCGACCTCCTTCTGCAATTCATCTATTTCTCTTTTTTACAATAAATTTTCTTCATTCTCCTTGTCTTTTATTTATTTTTTGCTTCCTTTCTATTTTGGATAACACGTCTTAATGACTCTATCTCTTTTGCATCATGGCTTAGTATTTTCTCTATTTCTTCCTCATTTCCCATATTTCTATAATTCTTTAATATGTATCTATAATCTTCTTTTTTGCATAATCTGCACTTCTTATCCTCCTCTCCTTTCCAATATTCTCTACCCCTACATTTATTTCCGCACCTAAATCTTGCTACTAGTTTCGTATCCTTTAATATCATATCCTTTTTCAAATATCCTGATTCTTCCTCTGTTCTTTTATCTTTTTATACCTTGTTGTACCGAGAATTCTCTATCTTCACCATTCTCTTCTCTTTTTCTTTTCTTTCCTTGTTCTTTAATATTTTTTCTCATACTTCTTCTTTAAATTCCACCCCTTTCATAAATCTTGTTCCTTTTATATTTTTATCAAGTAGCTTTTCCACTTTTTTTTGATTCTTTCCCTATTTTTCATCTTTCTTTGTCCTTATCTTTTTCTGTTATACATTCCTTAACTAATTATATGTCTGAATCCCTAATTATCTCTTCAAATTTTAGCGCTTTCCTAAGCGCCTTTGTACTCATCTTTTCTAATCTATACTCCTCCTCCACTATATAATTTTGCACTATTGCTACTAGTCCTAATATCTATTTCACATATCTTCTTTGTACACTTTCCAGCCTTTCTTCTTCTTCCCAACCCCATACTTCCGCATTAAACAACGTTGTTATTTTCCACTAGTGCTGTAAATAGTTTTCTTCTATTGTAGCTATTCTTAAATATTCTTTCACCTACGCTGCATACATTTTTAATGTCGATCACTGCTTTTCTCTTCCTTTCTTCTATATGTCTATCATTCTTCCTATTTTTCTGTAGTATATATCCTAAATAACTTATTTTATCTACTTTTTCTAATTCCATACTTCCCCACTTCCATCTTCTATTTTTTCCCTTTCTTTTTTTAAATACTAAAATTTTTGTTTTTTTCTTACTTAAAATAATTTTCTTTTTACCGGTATATCTCTTAAATCTTTTGAGCATCTCTTTTAATTTTTCTTCTCCATCTGCAATCGATACTATATCATCCGCGTAAGACACACTCCATATTTTTTCATTACCAACTCTGCATCCTCCCACTTGCCCTCTCTTTAATTCCTCCTCCAAGTCCGCTATATATACTTTAAACAGCGTTGGGCTCAGTGGACATCCTTGCCTCACACCTTTCTCTGTCCAGAATTCCTTTGATTCCTCCTCACCTACTTTAACTACATTCCTAGTTTCTTAATAGATACCCACAATCCTATTTCTTAACTTTTCGTTCACCTTCATCTTTATTAATCTTTCCTTTAAGACCTGTCTATCCACTCCATCAAATGCTTCCTTTAGGTCTATGAAACAGGCAAATATTTTTCCTCTTGCTTTGCTTAATTTTTCATCCACAATGTGTTTCAGTGTGTATATCACTTCTATTACTCCTCTCTTTTCTCTAAATCCAAACTGACTTTCTGCTAATTTACCTTCAATTTCCTTCTTTAACATCTCATTCAACAAACTTGCATAAATTTTGTATGCTGTGCACGTTAATGTATTTCCTCTATAATTTTCTAACTTATCTTTATCACCTCTTTTGTAAATCAGGCATATCACTCCTCGTTTCTATTGCTCTGGTAATTCTACTTCTTCCCATACTTTCTTAACCAGTTCCCAAAGGGCTGCGTTTACTTTACTAGGCATGTACTTCCATACTTCGTTTTCTAGCTTATCTTCTCCTGGTTCTTTTTCTATTTTTAACCTTGCAATCTGTCTTTCGAATTCTTCCTTGCTCAACTCTTCCTGATCCTCTGTATTTGTTCTTTCTTCTTCTTTTCTTGTATCTTCTCTCCCGATTTCTTCTTCATCCTTCCCCCTTCCCATCTAACTTTTCCATAAAATACCTTTTCCACACTTCCACTGTAATCTTTTTATCTATTTCATTCCTTCGTTTTTTTCTGAACCTATTTATGAACTTCCACACTTCACCTTCCGATGTAGTGTTTTTTATCTTTTCTTCTTCTAATCTTCCAAACCTTTTCCTTTTTGCTTTGCACCAGTTTCTGTACTCTCTTTTTTTATCTATATAATAACTCCTTTCTATTTTCTTCTTCCTCCACATCTTTATTATTCTTCTTAAATCTCTCTTTTTCCCTTTCCATATATTATCGTACCATTTTCTATCTCCCGATTTCCACACTTTGAACTATTTTTCTACCTTAGGTACCGCACTCTACTCTTTCTTTCAATTCCTTCCATCTTCCTTCCACCTTTTTTTCTTTCCACTTCCAGTCCTTACATCCTTCTCCATACTGATCGATCGATTCTTGAGTCCAGTCCTTCCTTGCTGTTGTCCTCTCTTCTTTTTCTATAACTCCTACTTCTACTTCCTTTTCTAAATACACCTCCAACGGCATATGATCCGATTCCGTTAATTAGTCTATCTTCATTTCTTTTACCTGGTCTAAGGCTTCTTGATTCCCAATGGCATAATGTATTACAGATTTCCCTCTGCTGCCAACATATGTCAGTTCTCCTTCTTCTTCTTTTTGCCCATTTATTATAGACCATCCTTTTTCTGTTATTTCTTTTATTAGTCTTCTCCCTTCCTCATTTATTTTATCGTCTTTTGACTTTCTTACCTTTATTTCCTTGTCGCCATCCATTTCATAAATCCGTCCTCCTTCTCTCCCGGCTCTGGCACTCCAATCTCCCAGTATTAGTACACTTTCTCTTTCCTTCGTTTTTACTTTCCCTTTTATAATTTCCATCGCCCCATCTACGTTTTGACTATATACTCCTATGATTTTCCACTCCTGATTTCCGTATTTTATCTTCTGCATTATTATATTTTCGCTCAATATTTCGTATTTTCTGCTTTCCATTTTTTTACTTATTTCTAATATTATTCCTCCTTTCGCTCTACCTTTTTTATGCTCTCTTGTCGCTCCTATACACTTTCACTCAAAACTTTTTGACAACTTACTTTCTACACTAGTCCATTTGTCCTGCTCTAACCACGTTTCTACTAACACTATTATATTAAAATCACTCGAATACTTCCACACTTCACTGTTTTTGTTTAACACTCCTGCAACGTTCCACGCACAAATACTGACATTCCTTCTTCTTACACCCTCCTCCTCTCTATCTTCTTGTTCTCTTCATTCTTGCCTCCTGCTTCTTTCTTCAGTGAACTCTTCTTTCCGTTCATCATACCTAAACCACTTACCGTCAACCATCATCTTCATAAACCCAATTTTTGTATTCTTTCCTTTACTCCTCTGCTCTTTTGACTTGTTTAAAATAGTTCTTTGAATCTCTCTTTCTTTCTCTGTTGAATCGCTATCTATTTAAACTCCTCTCTCCATATGTTTTTTGTTCCTCATTACTTCTTCTTTCATTTCTTTGTTTAGCAACCTTACTACAACTATCTTCCTCACATTTTTCCCAGCGTTCACACTTATTTCTATAGCTTTCTCTACCTTTACTTTCACTTTGATCTTTTGTTCAATTAATTCTTCCACATTCTTCTCCAAATTCTCTCTTTTAATACTTGCTCCTTTGATCACAATGTTCGGTCTCCTTTTTTCTCTCTCATTTTTTTTTCCCATTCCAACTTGCTTATTCTTTCTTCTAGTGCCTTCTTCTCTTCTGTCCACTGTTGTCTCTCTTTTATCCACATCTGTTTTTCCTCTTTCCAATCTTCTTCTCTGCTTCCTAGAATACTAATCATACTGTCAAACTTTTTTCCCAATCTGCTCAACTTATCGTTTAAATCTTGATTTTTTTGACTTCCTTTTGTGGAGTTTAATAAAGACTGCTCCTTTGGTTTCACATTTGCATTACTTCTTGTATTCACATGTACACCCGTCATTTTTCCGGTCATTTCCAGGTTCTGGTCAATACCACAGTTTTCTTCTGGACCAGCTTTTCCACGTTGATCCAGCAGAAATCTTTTTTAACGACCTTAATCAATAATGTAGGAATCTCTCTTATCTATCCCTTTAGGGATCCATCCTTTTATCTAGTGTTCGACTTACAGAAATCTTTCTTATCGACCCCTATTTTTGTTAACCTCTCTTCTTTTTTATTTGGCCAGGGACCTTCCTTATCTACCTCTCAGCTTACCCCTTCTTATAGACCTCTCTCTTAAGTTGCCGCTTCATTTTTCCTATACTTTACCAACCTCACTTTTCTCTCGCACTTCACTACACTTTTTACTTTTTCTTATCTCACCACCACTACTTTAACACTGTTTTCCTGTCCTCTTGTCACTTGTTTTTCCGCTCACTATCACCTTCGTTTATGATCTACCTTCTTCTCTACTCGCTACTCTTTATCTTCCACGTGTACCATTCCTTTTCCACTGACACGACCTCACTAATCTCACTTCATCCTTTCAATTTCTTATACTTGTTTAATTTACACTTTCTTCTTTGCTATTTCTCCACTTTTTACACTTATTCGTACTTTTATTTTCTTTTATTTTTGTTTTAATACCTTCTTGATATTCTATTCTCTGGAGCGCTCACTCGATACGTCCGCTCTCTCTCGCATCCACAACGGAACTCGAGCACACAGTTTGAAGTGAAATATTTCAAAGTTTTTTTACTCTACAGTTGATATCCGAGAGGGAACAGAATGAGGCGTCGACGTTGAGTTCCTCAGCTGTAGTTGCCCATAGATGATGTAGTAGTAGGCAGAAAGAGATGGAAGATATGCGTAGCGCCCCGGTGACCCCAGATGCTGCTTCGGCTTAGGGTGAGTAGGTGGAGCCAGTTGAACATCGTTTAGAGTAGGTTGAGATGGCTCCCTGACCTTGATACCAACTTGATGGATTTACTCTTTTTGACGAATAGAATGCTTTTGTTTCATAGGCTTACTTCCTTGTTCAATGGGTTGTTTGGTGGTTAAGTCAGCTGCCTCCAGGTAGGCAGGTATTAGTTGTTCATTGGAGACGACTTTTTTCTGCCCGTTCTCTTCAATTATATAGGTCCTTTGTTTTGTGCGATAAGTTTTTCGGTGGGAGCCCGAATAGTGCTGCTCCAGTGGCTTTCTAATTCTACTCACTCTTACAAAAACACGCCACAAAGTTTGTAGTTTCTTGAAAACGACCGAACAATGTGCTGTATGTCTAGAAGTAGGAACCGGGCGAATTGATCTCAACAGCTGTTGCAGACTCTTGACAAACGTAGACTCGTTTGATCATAGTGTTGCTTACACAAAAAACGCTCCTGAAATCTGTAAATAGACTCCGAATCATCTGGAGAGGCCTCCAAGTCATGTTTGTATGCCGTTTTGAGTCCCTGTAGCACTATTGGGTGATTGTCCAGCCACGATTGCATGCAGCATCTTAGCGCTGCTTTTAGATGGTAGGCCATGGTATATATGACCTTGGCTTCAAAATCCTTTAAAAAGTTCCGACTCAAACTGGGCTCCTCTAATGGAGAGTGGTGTCCATGCTAAAGAACATACTGACCTGTTATCGCTAAGCGCCTTTGCTACAGTCTCAGCTTTGACATTAGCCAATGGGATTGCCATGGGCCATCGCGTGTACCTATATATTATAGTGAGGCAACACTTTAGTCCGCAGATTAAAGACATTTTTAAAATGTCTAAATGCATGTGCTAAAAGCGATTTCCCGACTCCATGAACTTACCAAAAGCGACTCTGTTGTAGTGGCTGACCTTGGAGCGCTGGCAGAGCTCTCACTGACGCGCCCATCTGATGAAATCTCTCGTGATACCTGGCCTGACAAACTTTTGTGACAGCATTTTAGTCATTGCTCTTCCACTGGAGTTTCCAAGCCCATGCCAGACGTTGAAGGCCATGCGTTAGAGAGGATCCGGGAGGTATGGGCGAACAATTTCACCTTGGGTGTTGTAGTAGATTAGGTGCCTTTTAATTGACACTTGTTGGACGATATATGTAAAGTCCATCCTTGCAGTGACTGCTGCTCATCGTTCAAGGCATTGGCCTCTATAATTATTGCTGTGTCTAAAGAAGTAATGCTAGGATGGCAGTTGTCGCGAGTAGGAATCGGGATCAGCGGGTTAATAAATTGTCACGTTGCTTAAAACTATTAACACATTTATTGACAGAAAATTACTTACAAATGTCGATATCTCTGCAGTGGCGCTGACAATCTTAAGCGTTGAAATGCGTTTTTTGATGAAGAGCTTTATCGCAGAAAAGGTAGGAGGTTCGGTGGTAGAGCTCTACGAGGACTCCCATTCTTGCAAAGCCCGTGCATCAAGCTTCCGGATGATGAGCACCACTACAAGTTCATCCCAATGAGCAGTAGGGCGGTCTAGCTATTTTAGTACAGCTTAGGCATTCACAGTGTCACTCAGTAATGCCTTTAGCTCTTGCGGAATCTGATGCAGTTAACACAGAAAGCAAATTCCTGGTAAATTTTGAGACCAAATGCCGCTTGTTTGTGTAATGGTCATCAAGCATCTTCCATGCAGCTTCAAAGTTCGCATCAATTTCCGCTGCTTCACCCTGGACATGTGTCTTCAAGTGCTGCAACTTCTCGACGTTGCTTAGCCGAGAATCATGCACGACGATAGCCCCGAACAGATCCTTGAATTCTAGCCAGTCTGAAAATTTGCCTGAAAAGTTTGTTACAGCTATTGGTGGGAGACTTCTTGGCGCAGCCAAGGGTACAATTTCGTCACTTTCTGATCGCGCAGGAAGCTTCTGCAGCTTCTCAGAAAGAAGTGCAGCCGAATCGAGATAGGCCTCCGTAGCACCATAGTTATTATCTTTAAAATAGCTAGTTTTTTCAACATCGTCTTTAAGTGCGAGAATGTTATCGTGATTTATTTGGAAGGTATCCCAAATGGCTCTCAACTGCTCTAAGCGTCCTTAAATTACAGTACGTTTAAATTTTTCCTGGCCTAGGTTTTTCAGATTCACGTGTACGTTGTTGTTCATCTGGAACAACTAGCCTTGTGTTTTGTAAAGCGGTTTCGAGTCCAACGACATGGCAAACTCAATACTGTCGTGAAGCGCTCGTGACAAACGAGCCGAAGTGTGTTTAAGTTAACAACCGCCCACCTTGACGATTCAGTGATGAAAGTCGCCCGCACTACACTCGAACTCGTGAAATCTTTCACGAGCACACACCCTCAACACGCCCAATACCAATTTGGTCACAGCCGAACTTGGAGTCAGCACACATTGCAAGTCCTGATCCTACATCGACGGTTAAATGGTCCTCGAAACTATGCTCTGCTACCAAATGTTTGCACCGGGAAGTAATGCTAGGATGACAGTTGTTGCGAGTAGGAATCGGGATCCGTGGGTTAATAAATTGTCTTGTCGCTTAAAACTATTAACACATTTATTGACAGAAAATTACTTACAAATGCTCGCTGTGAGAGAAGCGTTCGTAACAGTGGTTGTGAGCTTACTGAATGTTGCGCAGAACAGTTAAATTTGGTCAGACACCAGGTATCCTAGATAATTTACCTTCACTTTAAATATATGAGATAAAGTTTGAGAGAACGCACAGGTCCAATTTCATGACATTGGTAGGTAACAATAATCGTAAGCAAGTATGTAAGAGTATAATTTGAATGAAATATAATAACAATAGTAAGCTAATTCACTAGGAGTTTAAAACATGGTCTTTTTTCTTAATGGCTTGTAAAAGTCGACTTTTACACCTGGTGAGCGGTATACTGATCCGCAGGCTAGTAGGAAGCGAATTTTACTCTTTAGCAGTACCAATAGCGAATGAATGTTTGTAGATGTCAAGTTTAGTGTAAGCCAGTCGCAGCTCCAGAGTATTGAACTGTCTGGGTTAAAAGGATTCGGGTTTGAATGTCAAAAAAAGATATAATATTGTATATATTGTAAGTAGAAGGGACATGATCTGATTTGCATGGATTGTCAACATAGCAAAACGCGGCGTTCAGGCATCTGTTTATCTTCGTTTCCATTGTATCTGAGAGACCATACAGAAAAGACGCGCAGTAATTAAGGTGTGAAAATACTAACGGGTAAACTAAAAGTAATCTAGTGTCATTTAGTTAGCTGCGTTCAAATCGCTTGAGACAAGTAAGAGTCGAATAGCAGCTTTTAGCTACCTGGGCACAATGTAATTTTAATATAAGGAAGCTATCAAGCATGACACCAAGCAGTTTGATCGTGTCGCTGGGTTTGATAATAATGCAATTTAGAGTAGTCAGGCAACTTACCGGCAGCTAGTATCCTGTTATAAAAACCTCTAATACCAAACCAAATTGCCCGAGTTTTCCTCTCA
This sequence comes from Copidosoma floridanum, assembly GCF_000648655.2. Next base: position 92,046 of record NW_019379474.1, read on the forward strand.
TTGACGATGAAGCCATTCAGCTCTGCTCAGAAAGAAATCTCTTAGAGAATATAATTTGCCATTAGAATTAAATTATTAACTTCTCCAGCCCTCTCATGGATGTAGAAACAGAAATCGTCTGTATATAAATAATAACAGCCGTCTTTAAAAATTTCAGGGAAGTCGTTGGTGAGCAATGAGAAGAGTATCGAACCAAGTTGGCCATCTTGAAGAACATCTGAGTTACGGAAGAGAGTTTGAGGTAATTTACCATTAGGTAATCGGACAACTTGCGTTCGGTGTATGAGATATGATTTAACCCATACTGCAGCTGTATCAGAGAAGTCAGTAGCAATGAGCTTACTCACAAGTAGGCTGATGTTGACTAAGTCGAACGCTCTAGATTGGTCAATGGCAAGAAGTGTGATTTGTTTTTAGCTCATCGCTTTGTCAATATCATCAATTATTCAGATCATAGCAGTATGACAACTGTGTAGCTTTCTAAATCCTAGTTGAAAACGATCCAAAATACTTCTGTTTTCAATAAATTTCCATATTTGTTAAAGTGCTAGTGACTTAAGTATTTTTCCAAGGGCACATAGAATGTTTATAGGCTGGAAGTCATGTACTGTGGTGTGTGGCATGAAGAAGGATAGAGAGAGAAAAGAAAAAAAATATGTGCTTATGAAAACGAAACTATTGTCAATTGTTTCTCAAAATTTCACCACTAACTAAAGTATGCAAGAATTTGTGAAACGAAATTTTTAAAAGATGCTAATTACCTTTACACACTTCTTCCACCTTTGGGGTCACCACTTATTGTTACTATGCGAAGGTTATATTTGTGCGAGTAAGAGGTAAAATAAGAAAACATGACTTTGCATAAGTAACTTGGTATAATGAACTTAAAATTAACGTACAAAAATCGGTTCTTGTTTCATCACATTAATTAATCATAAAAGCACTGATAATTGTGTAACCAAATTAACATCGTCTTCAACAATGTTTCTTTTTGAGCTTCCATGCTGCCGAAGCTCTTCTCACTTGCTTCGTGCAGATTATGTTGAGCGTAGTGTACCCTCCAGTTAATGGCCAAGAGGGAACAGAACGAGGCGTTGACTATGAGTTCCTCAGCTGCAGTTGCCCTTGGATGATGTTGTAGTACTCAGAAAGAGATGGAAGACATTCGTAGAGCCGTGGAAGTCAAGCGCGGCGCTTCTGCTGTCTTCTCGTTAGAGCAACCGAGGCAGGACCTTCGTCGTCTATTCAAAAGAGCTCTCTAGGTACTAACTCCTGCTTAAGCTGATGGTGCGCTAAAGATTAACCTAGTTGCGTCACCACAAATATACTTTTTTCTTCTGTTATTATAATAAAATTTTTCTTGGATGGAGAATATCTGATGCTCGAAACCTTAAGTGCCTTATTTTTTTATAATTTAAGTCACGTTATTATATCATTCATACCAAAAAATTCTTTTTTTTGAAATCTATGATAAAAAAGTATTCTAAACATAACTCTTTTAACTTATGTTTTGTAATTATAATTATTTTTTCATTTTATGCTCATGGTGTAGATCAATTACCTGAAACGGTCACTAAGAAATTTTCCAAAACAACACAGATTGTGGACATGATTAAATCGAAAATACACTTTCACAAACCTGGAGAAAACTACAAAACTGAGGGCTACATTATTACCTCGAATACTTTTGAATTACTAAAGAAACATCTACTTACAACTGAAGGAAAAGTGATCACACGATTTCCTCCAGAGCCAAATGGAATTCTACATGTTGGACATGCAAAGGCAATCAACATTAATTTTGGGTATGGTACTATTATTTTTTTTTTAACATCACTTCCAAAGAATTTTGATGCATTTTAATGCATAAAAGAGTGAACTCAATGCACCATTCGTGCAAAGAGTGCTGACCTAATTAGTAAGATGTGACTATGGTTTCATTAGAAATATTCCAACAGTGCCTATGCTTTGATAAGAAAGATATCAGTTAGGTTATATCATAATAAGTGTGGCATTTTATCTCCACGCATAGGTGGTGAGTGGGTAGTCCCGGTAACGAGGTCAGTAGGCTGTCGTAGTAACCCGAAAAAAAACTATTTTTAATATTCTATGAATACTCTTTTTTCCCCTAATTTTAACAAAAAGTAGCTTATAGTTTCTCATTATTTTGCAGACTATTCTATTAAATCGTTACTGTCATTTTAATTTTATTATTAAATATCTCTCTATTTGATTTTTTTCTAAGAGTTCAAAAAAAAATATTTTATTTTTAAAACATGATTAAAATGCTTTTGATGAAGTTTAAATTACTTTTTATAATTAAAACACTAGATCCTACATATTAAAATATTTAAGGAACACTTCGATTACGGTTATATATTTCTTTACAATCCATACGATTAAAAAATAATCAATTGAGTGATTATTGCCGCCTAATTTTGACAGTTATTGATATTAATATGTCACAGTAATAGAGGTAGTCAGCAAGTTATGAGGTCAAATAATAAAGCCTTTATAAATTTTGACGAACTTCATATTTATTTTTGTGCTCTTGCATATACAGAACTTTAATTGAACAGGTTACTTATGGATGTCTTGATATAAGTTTGACTTCACCCCTTTCGCCCTTCGTATACAAACATTCTTTACTGTATGTCCTAATACAATTTTTATTTCATAATATATTGCTTTAAAATATAAAAAGATCAAGAAGAACTATTGAGCTGAGCTTACGTACCAACTTCCTGAAGACATTTTATCTTTACTGAGCTTCCTTTTTGTAACAATCTAATACGTATATTTAAGATATGGGGTACAAAACTAATGAAATGGAGTAATATTTTAACACTTGATTTTCATCACTAAATAGAGTTTGTAGAATAACATAACATTAAAAAAAAGATTAAACGAAATGTACGATTCACAAAAGAACATCAATCATGTTATACTTTAAAATTCCTTATTTTTGACTTTTTTTCTTTTAAGTTAAACAGTAAATTTGATTTTTTCACTACTTATTATACATTCCAAATTGTCTAAGTAACTATCACAGCCTGTATACAGGTTGAAGAACGTTTCTACTGTTTAAAATTTACTAAATATGTATTTTGATCTAACAATTTCTTATTCATTAAATTAATTCAAGTTTATTTATATTTACCTCCAATTCTTTTAAATATGAGTAACTCTTCAAGCCAAGACACTGATACTATTAACTTGTTAATTTTCTAGAAACTAACCACTTAAGTTTTTTGTTGTTTCATAAAATGAACAAACTATTTAAGTAATTGTAATAAATAGATGCTACTCAGATTTCAGTTACAAATATATTTTGAAATATTTTTTCGCAAATTTCTTAAATTATTCCATTAAGAATAATTTATAATAAATTTTCTTGGATCTAAAAAAACCTAACATTTATCTTTATCTTATATTCGTTAACGTCTACGCATAGGTACGTGTCTCTTGAATTTTATTCACTATTCAAAAATTAACCCGGTACTCTTCTTCACAAAGTTCTTAATATTTTCTTTATTTTTTCACAATATACTTGACATAATATCTTGAAAAATAATTATTGTTCCTTTTCTTCCTTAATTTTAAATTATTTTTAATACCGCAATGCCAACCATAAAATAACTGCTTTAGTTCCTTTTCAGTCCTAAAAAATTTTAAAACATTTTAAACGTAAAACCTAATCATAGCTTTGAATATCTTTGTAATAAATAGCGTACATTATTTCGTTCGATCCTAGATTTCTTGACGTTTCAGGTAAATTTAGTGTTTTACAATTACGTGATAAATACATGTAATTTGGAAATTGTGTTAGTAAAATATACCAGATTTACTTAAGAGTATTTCATAAACCATTGTTTCAGGGGGGAAAGAGGTATAAAATAAAACTAACCAAAGAGCAATTTAAAATTCAAGTAAAGCTCATCTAGTGAACAGAAAGAAAAACTGACTTTCCAGTCGTGACTGTTTATTTATTCATTTTTTTTTTTTTTTTTTTTCGTTTACACGAAAAACACACTGACTAGTCAGAGAATGTTAATTGTAAACTTTTGGTACGTTTTGCAAATAATTTTTATAAGTGAGCCCCAAATCAAATTCGATATGTTTGAGCTTTTTAAAATGATAGTTGCAATTGTTCTGTTTAGTAGTGTTGCCCAAAATCGTCCTTAGATTAAGTTTACAATTGTAGGATTTTGCAGAACTTACATATCAAACTGTAAACACGACCTTTTGAAATATCTCAAGAAACAACTTATATTTGTTTTCGTTTCCAAAATTCTTGCACATCTCGAGGTAAGAAGCACTTTTACAGTACTGGTAATATTTTTTTTCCCCACCCCATTCATACAAGCAGAAATAATCATTGGAGTTTTTCGGTCGCAAGCATAATTGTAAAAATATAATCAATTTATTGTTGGTGAAACTTACTTACCAGTTCAAAAATAGCAATCCAGTATGTGAGCTAATGAACTGGAGTGGGTGAGCCGTAAACTTGCTAGGCAGGGACATAAATATGTCGTCGTGGTAATAGTGGAGGGTGCATCAGACGAAACAGGAGAAAAAGATGAGGCAGCTCTAAAGCGTGAGCGTGACATTCGTCAGGCTCAGAAAGAGTGAAATAAAGTAGATATTTCACCCACTTAGGTACAGAAGAGTAGCGAAAATATTTCAAAAACATAAATCTGGAAGTATTGCCGATAGTATACTTACCCGTAAGATGGAAATGCTCTATTTCACCAAAGCGCCTTTTACCAAATAATACAGTTCATTTACTGACAACATAATTTTATAATAAAGCAATAATTATTACCATCAGTGCCCATTACCAGATAAGCTCGTGCGTTTACTTGACGCGTTAATCAACAATAAAAAAACTAGGTGTAGGTCACGTAACCCACGATGAATGTGAAACATTAAAGAATATGTTATTGAACTCGGTAGTATTTGATTGTCTATGATAAAAATAGTAGTTTTCGTCGGATAAGTGCCATCGTCTCTAGGGCTATTTTGCGGCCCGAGGGACCTGCGATACAGGGCTTGAGGGACGTAAGGTAGCCACGGAGCAATGACACTTATGTGGCGAATCCTATTTTTTCTACTGAGTGCACACCAGCCTCTCGAAAACGCGCGAGGTAGGAAAAGTATTTATTTTTTTTAACTCTAAATAATCTTCATGTAATACTTTTATATTAAAAAGACAATTTATTTATAAATATCTATTTTAACCAGTGAATATTATATATTAGGAAAAAGCAAATTATGTTTATTTTTTTTTTGTTCATTAACATATAAACAACAAGAACGAGAAAGAACAATAATAGACGGTGAAGAGTGTCTACACTACCTACCTACATAAAGGTACATACATTAGTTTAACAATCGTTCGTGTGTATTATTTTCTCTGTCTCTCTGTCTGTTTTTGGATTCGGATACCTGTTTACTGTGCGAAGTTGCGCATGTACGCAAATTTAGTTGGGCTGGCTCTTTACTAAAGACAGGTTAATATGTAGTTTAAATAAACACAATTGTAAAAACTCGAGAATATTTTCCATTATGGTCAAATATTGATATTTTAAAATAATTCTGTTTACAGAGAAGAAATGTTTTAAAAATGATACTAATTCTAATATTAATCAATCATACTCTACAATCAAAAAATATTTAAAAAAGCAATGAAAAAGGCCTACCTACATGAGTACAATAGAGAGAATTAAATTGAATTAAATTGAATTCTTTATTTAAGTAAGCTAAGGATTCAGCGAGACATACTCGACTTCCTGTATAGCCTAAGCAATATACAAAAAGGTAATTACAGTACATTGTTTACAGAAGTAATATTTAGGGCTAAAACAGTGCCCAAGTTGTAATAACGCGTAAAATAAAAGAAATAAAATTAATAATTCTAATATACAACTAAGAAAAGGTACTATATTAAATAATACTAGCATCAACTAAAACTAAATAACTCATGCGTTTGCTAGACTTTGCTCATATAATAATTGTTAAGTGCTTCTTCGAAGCACGGTCGACAATGTAATTTTCGCACATTTGCAGGAACATTATTCCAAACGCTCGCGCTTCCTACAAAAAATTAATTGCGCAAATAATCCAATCTAGCACGTGGAACAATTAGATCGACGTCTGTTGCTCGTTTAGTGGCAGGCCTATCACAAGATCTAAATTCGAGTCGACTCGCAAGGTACTCGGGCTCACCAGTTTGCAAAATTGTTGCCAGAAAAGTAAAAGTGAGATACTCAACTCTAAGAGGGTAAGGTAACATCTTAAGCCTCTTGTAATCAGGAGTGATGTGATCCCGCTTCCGAGTACCTGTCACGAATCGAACTGCGGCATTAATACTTCTTCGGAGTTTTGTTTCTAACTCGTTTGACAAAGTAAAAAACGGACCCGAGCAATAATCAAAGTATGGAATGATCAAAGATTTGACTCGCATCAGCTTACAATCAAAGGGCAAAGATGCACCACATTTCCGGAAATGGTAAAGTGCAGCTTTGCATTTATTAGATGTTATGCCGCACTGCACTCTGAAGCTTAATGTAGAGCCGATCGTAATACCTAAGATTTTCAATGTGTCAGAAACATAGATCTTAATACCACCAAGAAATATGTCTGGTACATTATGCGAGAAAGTCTCTCAACAAAGTTGCACGATCCGAGCCACATAGCTCCAGTTTTTTCTTTGTTGACCAAAAGTCCATTTGACATTGCTCCAGATAAGACATTGCCCAGGTCCTGATTGACAAGATGAACAAAATCAGGTACATCATCAAAAGCGCCACTAATATACATACAGAAATCATCTGCATTTAAATGATGCGAACAATAACTAAGCACAATATAGAAATTAGATTAGATTAGATTAGATTAGATATATTTATTGAGCCATGGGGTAAAACCCTATCTGGCCAGTATCAAAATTACATTCGCCAAGTATTCCAATAACAATAATTACATAGTGTTCATTAATACATGTAAAATTTTATTAAAGGTTAAGAAGATTAGTGTAATAACATAATTCTCTCTTTAACAATAGCGATATGATAACTGAAAAGTATCACTCCATGGGTGAGCTGTTAAAAAGTGGCGTATTAAGACTAACAGTATAGTACTTTCAATAAGAAATATTTTGGTATATACTAAGTCACTAAGCAATGATACTAAGAAAAATTATTTTGATATACATTATTATCCCTATCTTTAGAATTATCCTTATTTGTTTATTAAAGATTGAAGATTAAAGATTGTGCGAACTATAAGCAGCCAAGCAGTATTATCTTCAGTAAAATAAACATAATAAGTAACTATAAAGGATTATTAATGTATAGATATGTATACAGCAAGATAATATAATACGGTATAGAATAAAATAAAACAAAATATGCACGTGATAGTGTGACCAGTCAGAGAGTCATGGCCCGATTTTCCCACTCGCCAGTGTCATGACGTAATAGTTCTTGGAAGATAGCACTGTTGTATTTAGGAAGACCGTCAGGCGCAAAGTCAGGGCAAGGTAAGCTGCAGCGACAACGAAAGAGTCTGTCCAAGCCTGAGTGCGATGGTTACCAATGTAGAAGATCTCATTTTGCCGTCTATCGGAGTGGCGCAAATCAATTTCCGACCGAAGAGTAAAGCGCCGAGCAAGCGTCTCTGGATTTTGGTGAGTTATTAAATTATATACGAACGATGCTAACATATACTCGCGCCTATGCTTGGGTTTGAGCCAACCAAGCTTTAGACGATAAAGCGATACATGTGCATCATACGGAATATTTCTGAAGACAAATCTTGCGCATACAATAAGTAACCTATTTAACTTTAGTTCACGAGTTCCGTTAAGATCATGGTAGACTGCAGCAGCATAGTCAAAATAGGGCAGTATCATAGATTCCACCAGATGCTTGCGTAGTTCCAGTGTAAGGGAGTAACGATGCTGTCGTAACGTGTGTAGAGAGCGATCTACCTGTGTGGAAATATGGTCAATATGAAGAGACCAGGATAAATCGTTGCTTAGCCAAACTCCCTAATTCTTGATCTTTGTCTCGTACTCAATGTTATAGCCCAGGACTCTAATCTTATCGAAAGCATCCAGATTCAAACGTGAAACAAATGTATGGCTACTCTTAATTATTGCCTTGATCTTGCCAGGGTGATGTGCAAACCATTTTCACGAGCCCACCGTTTAATGACAGAGATATCCTCGTTTATCAGCCTTATTGCTTCCGTTACACTCTTACATGGCACTGTTAAGAAAATTTGAAAATCGTCAGCAAACAGAATGTGCTTAAAATGACTCAGACATCTAGGCAGGTCGTTGATAAATATAGAAAAAAGTTTAGGCCCGAGAATGCTACCTTCATACCAAGTATTCGGAGCTTTCTGAGAAGCTTTGGATGACTCACCAGATTGAATGCCTTGGTAAAATCAAATAAAACAGCGACCGTACAACAACCATTTTCAATCCCGTATCTAACATCCTTAGTAAGATTCAGAAGAGCCGTTTGCGTATTGTGACCGCGTTGAAACGCAGATTGGTACGGGTCAAGAAAGTTGATTCTGTCAATAAACGCTGATAGTTGTGAATCAATACAACGCTCGCAAACTTTGGAATACTCTGATGACTGAGCAATAGGGCGAGTATCAGATGGAGATGTCGGGTCTTTGGATTTACTAAAGGGTATAATAATCACTGATTTCTATGACTCAGGATATTTTGATGTGTTAATGGAGAGATTAATAAGGTATTGTAATAGGCAAGCAATTTTTGGTGTGAGCATTTTAATCATATTTACAGAAATACCGTCTTCACCACCCGATCTAGATACCGCCTTCGAAAGAGTAATCAAAACATCAGTTTTAGTTACGTTTTTAAAAGAAAAGATCATGTTAGGATCTTTCGGAAGTGGTAACAATAGGGCATCAGCTAGGTCAGGCATCGCTAGTGGTAGAACATTATCCATGATCGAAACATAGTAAGTATTTAATTCCTGAGGAGTAAACAAGTTCGACCTCAATCATATATAATATAAATAACACGCCCAATTATAGATCCATTTTCTCGGTTGGTGTCCATAAATAATAATAATAAAGATTGGATTAGCGTGCTGCATAGCACAATCGATAAGGTCTCCTACTACCAATCCTAAAGATGTAGTTCGATTCTCGGAGCCAGTATAATTTGAAAATCTTACTAACACATATATAATATAACACACGCACACATATATAAATACACACACACGTGTGTGTGTGTGTGTGTGGTGTAGGTGTATGTACAAGCTATACAATACAATACATATTTGATATTTCATTCCTTTATACTTTTTTATATAGCTATAATAACATGGGTATAACTTTCGTAACATTCTTAACGAAAAAAGCAATAATGACTGACAAAAGTATTAAAATAAATGCCAGAGCACACTTACTGGACGAGTCATTAATAGATAAGGTAATAAACAAAACGCCTTTATCTAAATAACCTTTTGCACTCACTTGAAACTTTGGTAATTAATAATGCAATAATTACTTACATAAATATCATAAAAGAGATAAAAGAGATAAATAATTGTATTAGGTTAAGATTAATATTTTCTAATATTGTAAGTAACATTTTTTATTGCTTATTTATTAAAAATCACATGAGCTTTCTTATACAGGATTTAATATACATTTATATGCAGATAGTATTTTTGGAAATTTTCTTGCATTACTTTGTTCTTTTCCGAAGTACCAGCTGAAATTGTCGTAGTACTTACAAGCAACAACATACGGTCTCATGCAAGCCATAAGATGTTGAATTTGAGTAGTGAAAAACCGTCTCCGTCTGATTTTTTTAAAACAAAGTTCAAACTGTGACGCATCTGCTTATAGTGTAGTACTCCATACAATCTTTTGCTGTATGTCGAGATAGTAAGTACGAATGGCGTGCAAGCTTGTAATAATTGTACTGTTTAGAAGAGCGGCGTTGGCTCAGTGGTAAGCGTGCTTGTTAGTAATACAACGCTGTTCTAGGGGTCGTGGGTTCGATTCCTGTTGAATGCAGATTTTTTCAAAAACTGTTTTCATCGGGAAAAGTTCCTACGTAATGCTGGCTGTTTCGGGGTGAGTTTTTTCGTGGAATTTACCTTCAGAGTAATTCCAGGGTTTTTTTCTTTCCCCACGGGTCTTCGGGCCTGGGTGAATGTGAAACAGTGTTAGGGCTAGAGATATGCCACGTAGGGATCGCTGGAATTACCGGTAAGGAGGGGTCCCTGAAACATGGGGCTTCTCCGGGGATGATAATTAGCCTGAATCTGATGCTTTGGCAGAGAGCGCTGGCTTAACCGGCGAGGAGTAGACGTTCTAAAATATGGAGTCCTCTCCGGGGAAAGGCTACACAGTGTTGGGTGGATCTGATGCACCATTGGTGCAGAGATTGTCAGCTTAACTGGCAAGGTGTTTCACCAGAGATACTCGCACTGTGCTCATAGATTAGGTATAATATCAGTAAGAGGGTTGGAAATGGGTGTGGCAATATACCCCCACACATAGGTGGTGAGTGGGTGGCCCCGGTGACTTGGCCTAAGAGCTGTCGCGGTAACCCGAAAAAAAAAAAAATTATAAAATAACAAAAAATAAAAACAATAAAAAATTACACTGTTAAGAAAAATACGTAGATGGTCCATTTTTACCTTAGTAACAGAAATCTCGCTCAAGCTTTGCTTTTGCATCGGAATCTATACCCAAATGCATACCATTCTAATTCTGAGATAATCAGTGCAGATTACTGTTCGTTTATTGAGACAAATAATATTTTGCTAATTCACGTCTACGCTGGTCGATACCGAGAAGTTTTAGTATCTTAAATGAAGAAAATAATCGAGGATAAGTTCCAGGATAGCTTGAACAACTCAATTAGTGGTGTTGCTCAGCAAGTGGTGTTTCACTCAGCCGCGTCTAAACAGTAATCAGTGATACTAGTAAATATGCATACCACTACCGTGGTGTTATAAAGAGGAGTTGTTGCTGTGAAATTATCAGAATTAAGTGAATTTTCATCGTGATTTGCTGGCTCAAACGCGTGCTCACAAAAATTTTGTGAATCCCATTTTGTAGACAGATGAGTGTCCATTCACAACAAAAGGTATGCTCGACTAGCAAAACTACCTTTATAAGTCTTTTGGCAATCATAGTTACATACGAGAAACAAAATTTTAATATCGTTTAAAGGTCAACGTTTAGGCACATAATTTCGGTAAAATTCTTGTGAGTAATAAATGGGCTATAGCGATTCTAGCCCAGGTAACAACTTCCTGTACGTGGTGAGCAACTCTCTCTTTTCAAACGAAGTAGCTCCTGCTGCCAGTAGGCGAACAGATCCTGTGAGTTCGTTGCACTTATTCTGGGTGCGCTGCTTGAGTTTGCATGTTCCGTGCCTTACTTGCTGACCTGCAACGCTGCTTAAGTTTGCACGCTCTGTAATGTGCATAAGTCGCCTTGCAATGTGCGTAAGTTGTCTTACGCGCGATGTTTAAATATGCGAAAGCGTGTGCAGCTTGTGCACGTGGTAGTTATATGCATATACAATTCTTTTTGTTAAGCCAGTTTGTATTGAATAGAAAAATGTTAACTTACGAAACTAGACTCACAAAAAACGCATGATACACAAAATGGTTTGGTTGAACATATTATTCTGTAAATACATGAGAATATACAGTAAAAAATTTTATTACTATCGTTCTTATCATATGCTATACTTAACCAACCACGTTGTAACCAATCATGTAGACTGTTACTTTTGGCGCTTCAGGCGTTCACATGTTAAATAATATTAATCGCAGTCTTGCTTTGATGACTAGATTGATGTGCTACTAAAAACTATTGTTTGAATAAATGCGCTTTATGTAAGGTACAAAATAGCTTTTTCTTTTTGAAACGGTTCTGCTTATATGTAAGGCATACGGGAAAAAATACTTAATCTTTGAGGTCTTTGAAATGACAAATTTGGAACTAATTATCATTTTTGTGGGTTATGATTAAACTTAGAAACTCAGCTTTATTACTTCCGTACGTATAAATTATTCTGAGATTTTGAGACAATAGTTATACAATGATACTTTAAATCATTTTTTATACGCAACAGTCAGTAGATTATTGAAATAGCAAATGGCTTGATTATCCAATGTCCAGTAATGTAGCCTTGTAAGGAAACCACTAGTTATTCTGTTCGTATGAAGTATCTATGAGTATACTAAAAGCCATAGATTCTGATGATAAAATCTATGATGCGTTTCATACGTATGTTTAAGTTGTAAATATAAAGGTTGAAAATTATAATTCTCAATGTCTTGTTTATTTGACGAGGGTCTCTTCTTCACCATTGCTGTTACTACTCGTGTTACGTTGGTAAAACTGTGAAAATAATGAAATGCAATTAGTTTTTGTAATGTTTCTTTATCAGAACGAGTTTAACATGTAGCCTCTCTGAGTGCCAGACTCACACCTGTGGCTATACTTGAATAGTCGCGACTATATCAAGCGGTTAGATAGCTTGAAAGTACCACTTTACTCTTTGGAGATACTCGTACATCTTTAACTTAAATTGTAATTCACATATTCTTTTAGTTCTATAATACTATTGCCAAAAAAATTTTAGCTGGAAAAAACTACTTAATTCATTTAACTATGTACTTTATCCCAATTTAATTTAAAATGTATTTAATTCCTTATTGCAAAAAGATTTCTGATAGCATGTGAAGAGTTATTGTTGAAGACGTGGTTTTTTCATGGCAAGTAGTCTTAGTTGAGATTTGCAAAAGCTAAACGTCCCTACTCTTCAATAATTACAACTCTAAATGTGTCAAAAACATAAGTAACTAGTGCATTTTATATACATTTTGTTTAACGTATTCATGTATACTAATGTGGGCTCGCCCCTCTGCGCGCCAATTCCCCAATTCTTAACTATGAGTTGAATACTTAATTCTTTCAGCTTGCCTTTTAAAGTTTAAAAAGTACAAAAATCTTTGTAAAGTAGTTCAAGAGTCAAAACAGAGGTAGTGTAAACTTAATTAATAATTTTTTGTAAATTTATAAGACAATTTTTTATCTAGTTTCTAACCTCATAAATTATCCAAGGATTTGGGAAAAATTCAAACGAATTTGGAAAACATTTTTAATAATTTTATGAATTCGATACTGTTCTCGGGAAAAAAGTCTAAAATATTTTTTTTACCTTACTTTGTCGTCCTAGCATCGGATTCTAATCAGCCCTGATATTAAGTAAAGATGAAAATATTAAAACAAGTCATAGTAATGATAAAATTGTCATTGCTTTCTTTGGGCGTAAAATACGTGTGATAGTACTCGTTGACAGTAGCGTCACCCGATTATGTGGCATCACCATTATCTATCATCGCTGTTAAACCAAAAGCAGATGTACGAATGTGGTCGAAAAACAAGACCAGCCGTAAATCTCGCCAGGATTTCTAAACCTTAAGATTCATGAAGATCAATAAATATTTTTGTTACATTTCATTCTGGTAAAGATATGGGTATTTAAGTAGTGCCATTTGGTTGGATAGAAAATGAAATGACGCAACAAGAAAGTGCAATTTTTGTCAAGATTAAGGTGGCTCCTCACTATAAATCCCACAAGAAGAGTAAGCATAATGAAACACAGCTTTTCATTGGCTGTGGTGGTTCTTGACTAAAAATAGATAGGTACCTATAGTCCCTTCAAAAAAAGTTTAGTCACATATACACCGTTGACCTATATCGTACAATACAGTGACCCGAGCAGACGTATGTATACAAATCTGACAACATAACCCTTGTATGTAAATAATAATAAGCTGACGATAAGTACTTAACAAAAAAGACAAGTACTTAAATTACAGAATAAAGGTACTTTATTACAGTACAAAGACAACTTGTCTTCAAGAATAATAAACAAAACGGTAAAGAGGGTCTCCGCATTTTACTCTCTGAAAATGTTCATAATAAGCTACGGGTGACCAAAGATAAAAAACTTTAGAAAAAATCTACAAGTTATTTATTAGTGACGAGTAAATACAACCGTGTCCTAACTTTATCGTGATATATTCTATTAATTTTATCTATTAGTCAAAAAAGTACATAAGTCAGCCCCGCANTGACCGAAAAATACGGAATTTCAGGAAAGATTTATTATCACAGGCTGACCGCCACTTTGAATGCATAGACATTTATTTTTATAACTTAGTATCAATAAAAGTTATGAATTCTTATAAAAGTTTAGTCACATCTACACTTTTGACCTATATCGTACAATACAGTGACCCGAGCAGACGTATGTATACAAATCTGACAACATAACCCTTGTATGTAAATAATAATAAGCTGACGATCATTTATTTTTATTATAATTACGATTCCCCACAACTCCTATTCATTTTACGTACAACTTTCTGACCAATTTAAACTACGCGGGCTACCGCTCTTCGGTCTAGCAGACGCCCAACACTTTTTATCTGTTCCGTGACTTGCACAGTTATCTACTATTTTCACAAAATATTCTATAAAACCCATGGTAATGTCCAAGTACCTGAATTTCGTTGGAAAGATTCTGATTTCTTCTATCTGCTACATAGTTTTTACAGTATCTTTGCTTAGATATCATACAACCTGCGCCACCAATTTGACGACCCTCCATAAGAGGCTATGTTACAGAGTCTATTTTCCAGTTAGTTTTTTTCAACAATTTTGGTGGTGACGAGGTCTAAAATTTTGGGAAAAGACTCCTTGCACCTTTAAGAATCATCCTTTAAAATATCATTCAATACTACAGTGTTTTGATTTAGTGAGGAGCCACCTTAAAATTAATCTTCTGCTCGAAAATTGACCTTTAACAATATGTACCTCCACACAACAGCAATACTATGCAATGGACATGGTATAAAACAAATTTTACTTTTAAAAAGAATGATCAGTTATAGAAAATTTTGTTTACTATTAGACTTCAACAATATGGAAAGTCCATTCTTGGAATTAAAATCTAAGAAAAAAAAAAAAAGTAGTAGATTTGATTAAATGAGACAAAGCTTCTATGATCCCAAAAAATCCTTAGAAACAGTTCAAATAACATTACATAATTTATGTAATTTAAATATCTATTTTGCAAATAAATCAATTGTCTTGGGAAAAGGTTTTAGACAGATTCTTCTAGTTTAAAAAAATGTTAATAAAACCATGCTTTCACGAGAAAGTACTAAATCATTAAATAAAGAAATGAAAGCATATTACAGCCCAGATTTTGCTACTTACAAGTGTGTTGATAAATCTGATAGTAATGTTTACTTAAAGTTTTCAATTGAATTTCTGAATAATATTCGTGAAGGCTCACCTGTGCGTTAGCCTAATTTAAAAATTGGATTGAATGTTATGTTAACACGAAATTTAAGTAAAGTTAATGGCTCGTGTAACAGTACAAGATTACAAAATAAATAATTTCTCAAGTACAATATTGAAGCAAAAAATTGTAACGGAAAAAAAATTATAATAAGAGTTTTTATACCAAAAATAACTTTTACTACAGAATATTCGTCATCATTACCTTTTATTTTATACAAAAAACAAATTATTTTAGTCTTAGCGTTATGCATGACTATAAATAAATCTGAAGGTTAGAGATTTCATATTATTAGATTATATTCGAAAAAACCACTGCTTTCGCATGGTACGTCACGTTATCAGGTTGCAAATATAACAATGGAATCCGTATTTAAATAGAACATAATAGTAATTTGGGAAAAGAAGGCATTGTTTGAAAAGAAATTGTTATTGTTTACATATCTAAAGCAGATAAGAAATCAAATTATATTGTACTAATATACGAAAATGTCACTTTTATGATTAATGTTTAGTTCCATTAAATATCATCAATTAAAAATAAAATTTCTGTCAAATACTGATTTATTATAAAAAAATATTATTTTTAATACTTAAATATTAAATTAAAACATTCGTTCATATGTATTGAAGTAGTCTGTACAACATATTTAAAATTATTATTAAGTTTCTATTGCATACTACTTCTTTTCTGTCGTCCGTAGCTTATTATCTAGATTAAAGACAAAAGGATGATTTCTATTGAAATATTTGACATATTTGAATAAAGAGGAAAAAACGATTCCTATCTTTTCGTGGTAAATAGGGCTACAAACGAGGTCCACGGTTTATTATTTCTTCTTATACGTTGTATTTCAATGATTTAGTAATTCCTTATTAATAACCATTAGATACATAGTTCATAGAGTTGTAAATCTTCTTGAACTCTGTAAAACGTATCTATTAAAAAATAATTATAAAAATCATTATCCAACTTATGAACCTTTTTATACGTTGTATTATTTTTGCTGTATCAGGTTTTAGTGTCTCCAGTTAACTTTGAACAAATTGTTTTATTTAAGAAACTGGTATACTTCTTATGTTACGTACGTACAACATTAGTAATCCAACAACTATATTAATCAACAAATATTTTAGAACATACGTTATTTGTCATCCACCTAATTGGAAAGTTACCAGAGCTCCCAAGCTAGTTAGCTGGGGCCTATGTGAGTTGCCTAGGTTGTACCAAGAACGGGGGTCAAGAAACTTATCGTGTACCTGGCTTTTTCTTGTATGCATCAAGAGCGAACAGTATATACAGCATGATATGTAACGGTGGCATTTCCCGAGAACCGCGTTAGAGTTGTAGAGCGATTTTTTCTGACGCGAACCCCGTTGGAATTAATTTTTTAGGGCAAATAGCTTTTAAATAGGAGCCGATTGAAAACACGTTCCAAACTACCCCTAAATGGGGTTGAAAGGCTATAGCGCGCCCGCATGAACTCGCGACGTTGCCACATTGTTATTGGAGCTTAGTCGGTAAGCAGTAAGAACTAAATCTATGTGCGCACGCGAGAGCGTCAGCTACTGCTGGTAACTTAAAGGTTAGATGTGAAAAGGTAAATATTGTCTGCTCCTTATGTTGTCAGTTGTTTATCCACGCGCTTACTAACTTTCTCACTCTTATGTTGGATGAAAACATCTTTAAATTTTTATACTTAAGTAATGGTTCCTCAAATTGAAGTGAAAGACCATGTCACTAGGGATTTTTCCACTCTACATGATAGTATTTTTGCGAAAATAGTCGACCTCTCGGTCAAAAGTATTGCTGTTAGGTATGTCTTGCTTACGTTTCTGGGTATGCCGTCTGTACACGATTTAAAACGAGTCCATTAATAAATTGCAATAATCAAAGTATATGATAGTTGATATTGCTTATAAAAATCATTTATTTATCATCCGAATTTACATACTTTAAAATAATACGTTTGAAAATGCTCTAAATACTATCTAATTATTTTAACAAAAATTATAGAACATCTATTCAAAAAAATCATAAACTTTACAGTGTATTGAATGATAATTTTAAAATGTCACGTTAAGGAAATGTTTGGCTGGTGTACATCTTTATTCAGTTAAAACTTAACCATCAATATAAACTGACACAATAAGAGTAAAAAATAGTTTACAAGATACAGAAAATAAATTTAATCGAACTAAGTCCCCGCCAAGTGCCCGCCAAGTACCCCGTAAGTCCCCGCCAAGTGGGAGCATTTGATAATAAGTGTAAATTGTAAATAAATAATGCTAGTGAATGTGATCATGAGTCAGAATTATATACATTGCTTGCATCAATTATTAAATGTTGTTTTCAAATCTATCTTTATTTTTCTAACCCTGTCCTTTATACGTTAATTAGGATGCCAATGTTGGCCCCACATAATCCTCTATTTACTGCACCATCTATGTATTATACTACGTATACTACCTCTATGTATTAGCCCTGGTTGCATCTACATAGGTAACTGGGTCACCAATGTAGGCCCAACATGAAGCCCTCATAAGCTTTCTGATCAATCATTCTCCATAATATGATCGAATACTAGTTCAGAAATCAAAATTTAACGTATCCGTTAAATAACATTTTAATAGTTTTTTAAATAATAATGGTTATACCACTTTTCTTATTAATAATAAGATGGGATAAAAATTTCCTCCTAATTAATTTATTCTCAAAATAGAAAGTACTAAATCATTAAATAAAGAAATGAAAGCATATTACAGCCCAGATTTTGCTACTTACAAGTGTGTTGATAAATCTGATAGTAATGTTTACTTAAAGTTTTCAATTGAATTTCTGAATAATATTCGTGAAGGCTCACCTGTGCGTTAGCCTAATTTAAAAATTGGATTGAATGTTATGTTAACACGAAATTTAAGTAAAGTTAATGGCTCGTGTAACAGTACAAGATTACAAAATAAATAATTTCTCAAGTACAATATTGAAGCAAAAAATTGTAACGGAAAAAAAATTATAATAAGAGTTTTTATACCAAAAATAACTTTTACTACAGAATATTCGTCATCATTACCTTTTATTTTATACAAAAAACAAATTATTTTAGTCTTAGCGTTATGCATGACTATAAATAAATCTGAAGGTTAGAGATTTCATATTATTAGATTATATTCGAAAAAACCACTGCTTTCGCATGGTACGTCACGTTATCAGGTTGCAAATATAACAATGGAATCCGTATTTAAATAGAACATAATAGTAATTTGGGAAAAGAAGGCATTGTTTGAAAAGAAATTGTTATTGTTTACATATCTAAAGCAGATAAGAAATCAAATTATATTGTACTAATATACGAAAATGTCACTTTTATGATTAATGTTTAGTTCCATTAAATATCATCAATTAAAAATAAAATTTCTGTCAAATACTGATTTATTATAAAATTAACATGTAGCCTCTCTGAGTGCCAGACTCAC
>NW_019379474.1:122838-164255 GCF_000648655.2 Copidosoma floridanum
CCCCCCCCCCCCCCTCCGTCCCCTTATCTACCTTTACAATTCTAAAAAACCCCATCAAGCTCCTTCCACAATTTATTCGTACCTTCTCTTAGCCTCTCTCAGCACCGTAATAGCCACTCTTCGTACAAGGTAAATTGTTTAAATTTTCATGTTATTTTTATCAAAATGAATATTGGTTTTAGCCCGTCTCAGCCACTATCTACTACTCCGTTATAGTTTTTGAGTAAGTACACGTTATAAATTTTCATTTAAATGTGATAATTATTTTTTCTGTATAATTTGTTAGCACATTTTCACATCACTATTGAGGTAGTGATATAATGTTCTGCAGTCTTTTTTGTCTGAATTCTCAATAACTTTATTAATTGTATAATTAATACGTGTAAGAATGTAATATAATATTTTTATACTCATCAAGAAACAACAAATAAGCTTATAGAATACTTGAACCATGTACGTTGCTCATAGCTTTATCTACCTCAAGAACACGAAAGTATCTTTTCCCACTTTTTATTTGACATATTTAAATGAAGTTTATGTCCCTGTCTACAATCTAGACCATGAGTAACGTACAATGAATTTTCTGTATTGAAAGTTATTGTTGGTAGAAAAACTTTAGTTTCTGTTTTTTTTAGTTGTTTTTTTGCTTTAAAATTGTATTCAAGTAATTTTGCAATTTGTAATTTTGCATTGTTACGTAAGCCACCAGCTATAGTTAAATTTTGTATCAACAGAACAATTTTTCCAATTTTTAAATTAAGGTTATTTGGAGGTCAGCCTTCACCAGTATTGTTTAGAACTTCAATTATAAAATTTATATAAATATTACTATTACATTTATTAACACCCTTGTACGTATCATGATTTATGCTGATTTATGTTTTTATTTTTTCTTTTAAATAATAAGAGTTTTATTTTTTTTAAAAGTAAGTATATTTTTAAGAGAAGTCAGTACAAAGTTAATAATTAAAAAGTTAGTATCCTCATCAAAAATTTCGGAGCAAACGTCAGTTGTTTTCTATTTATTTGGCACTTAAATAATTCAATTTGTCCTTCTTCCATGTCTAATAACAACTTAAAAAAAATGTTGTCACTTTAACGAATGTTAAAACTTAG
This sequence comes from Copidosoma floridanum, assembly GCF_000648655.2. Next base: position 123,955 of record NW_019379474.1, read on the forward strand.
TTATGGAATACAAAACAATGAGCTAAAATATAGTGATTTAATACCTTCTTGTAAAATCATGTTTCTATGACTATTTTTTAAAACTAAAAGCATCTATCTAAAATGTCTTCTTAAAACGATTAATTTATTACCAAAATGGATATTTGTATCACATAAATCACACAATTTACTTTTAACTATTTTTAAGGCTTATTTTGAGATTTTGTAAGCCTCATCCATTATAATTAAATCTTCTTTTCTCAATTTTTTCTCATATTCGAATTCTCCGAACGAACTTTCTATATCGTTTAAGTCTTATAGTAAACGTAATATTCTATGATTAATTATTTCATTCGGAAGTGATGTGGGTGCTATATATATATATATACATATNAAGAATAAATTTGAACACAGGAAATTATTATTACCTACCATTTATACTTTACCGAAAACAATTTTCTTTAGTATCTGCATTTTCTATAATAATAAATAAAGCTCAAGGTCAAACTTGACTACTCGGATGTATTTGTGGGCGTGGATGAAAAAAAATTTTCACATTTGTTTTCAAATTTCAGACGTTTTGCAATACTTAGAAAGTCAAGTTAGTACATGAATATAGCAAATTATTTTTAGTAATTAAAATAAAAAAATTATAATCAATAAATGTGAGTTATGTATTTGGCGCTCGTAGCTGAATTTTAGCGTATGCGCACTAGGAAGAAGTTAAGACATTAGCGATGCCTTGTAGCATAAAAATTGTACAGTTTGGTTCATTCCCGCGCGGTCAGTCTGTTGAAACACACTCTTGCATTTGTTCTTTCTGTCCATTAATTCGATTTTGCTGTCCTTCAGTTTTTGCTTTTAAAAAATAAAGATAGTTAAGATTGTACAGACTTAAGATTATTTAAATAAACGTGTTTTAAGCTAAAATCAGAATATGTGTGTTGAACTTGTATTTGCAAGCCCTTACACCTATACTTGTATTGCTAACAGGGTATAAGCCTCAAAATTATGTGGAGTGGTTGCGGGCTTAGGACATCTCTAACTGCCATTTTTTTTTCTTCTGTGATCAAGCCTCTGCTCGTTTTCTCGTCTTTTTTTGCTCTCAATGTTTTTGTGCTCCTTTTCTTTCGTGCAATCGTGATGGCAGAGGATACTGAAAACATATTGTAGGGTGACGAGCGACGTATGCCAAAGGAAGAGAGTGAGCCTAGCAATCTAAGCTTTCCTTCGTTGGTTGAGGGTTTGCCCCAGGAGGTGCTAGAGTGGCCTGATGATCGTAAGGGTGCAGTGGCTGAACTGACGCAAGGTCAAGATGTCAGCATGACGCTGGTAGTCTCATGCGAAGTAATTAAAATGATCAAACTAAAAAGAAAATAAGTAGCAGTAAGCAGTAGTGGCTTGAAATCTCTGTATTTATATTAACTGACGTTATTTTCTCTTATGTTCGTTTTTTGTACTTAATTTATATTTTGAAAGATTTATGATTTGATTTAAAGTTAGTACGATTTAGATAGTTTAATCAAAATTGCATGATAGAGGTTTTATTTTTTAGTATTTCTTTGTTGAGGAGTCGTGGAACTCGAGAGCTTACACGTACTTGTTTTTGCATAGGGTTGGCCGTCATCGTGACAGGGGAGAAATACGCTGTTGCCAATGTAGTCGGTTATCGCCGAGATGGACGCCTTGAGGCGGAGAAAGGGAGGCATGCGTAACGATTACGGCTTGCGTTTGGCCGAGTTGGGCATGCACGTCTTCTCACGTTGTGGCTGGTAGCGCCCGTAAAATAGCTAATGCCATTTTTTCTTTTTCTATGCCTGTCATGTATGATGCAGATGCGATTTTCCTTCGGATACACTAACGCTCGCCTTTTATGTTACTCTCACAAATAATTTACTGCCCTTATACGCACGTGGACGCATAAAACCAACAAAAAGAACCTCTCAAAACACTTTATCCCATCGCTTTATAAACTCACGAAATGAAATTTCAGAAGTCTCGAGGAAAGAAATTAAAAAGATTAAGAGATTGATGGAAAAAAGGCGGTACTAGTAAAACTCCTGGCTATCAATAAGACTGTTTCAAGCGAGGATGGCTTATCTTTTGAGTATTTACGTCAATATATTTTGAAATAGGAGGCTAAAGGATTACTCTTACAACCATCAGTGGGTGCAGAAACAAGTCGAGGTGGGACTGGCGCTTGAGCAAATCAAGGTGGGGTAGGTGCTGGGTCAAGCAAGGTTGGGGCAAGTTCAAGGTTCAGCCGGCCCCCGTAACAGCAAATGACGCCGCAATCAGCACTGTATGTTACGAATGTTAGGATAATGGACACTACTCGATGGACTGCCCAAGAAAATCTCAGGCAGAGCGACACTTGCCAACGGTGTGTTCAAAACTTAAGAGACTATATTAGAAGATGCAGAGGTAACTTAAATAAGATTTACGATTGGGACTGTAATCGCACTATTAGTGATGGTAATAATAGTAATAAAAATAATAATATCAAAGGTAGACTGAATAATCAACGGAAAGATGATAGGCAGCATGCGAAAAATAACAACAAAAAAGCCAAGACAGATAACAAGAAACAGGGCAAAAAAGGTAAGAATAATATAAAATTGCCTAGATCTAATGCATGTAGTGGTTTGCTTGTTGTTGACTCGAAAGTCTGCTCTTTATGCACACTGAGGAAGCACCTAAAAATGATTGTTACAAAAATAAAATTGAGTTTGTAGCAGTCTTAGGTGCTACAGAACAGCTTGCTATACCCAAACTTTTTTCAAAAATTTTAAAGATTGTGAAGGAAAAGTTATTAAATGCGTTAATAAAGATAACTCCGTGGACTTGAGAGCGGAGGCAGAAGGTTGTGTTTTGTGTAATAATAATAAAAACAAGATAGTTCTAAATAGTAACATGTGATGAGGCGCTCGCTGGAAATCTTCTGTTGCTTCGCTGGTTTGCTAAGAGAGGCATGAGAATCTACCTAGATAATAAAAAGTTAGATATATTCGACCCGTGCTCTTACAAGTCGTCAATTTCTGGCGTCTATTAAAGTCCTTATTGGATAATGGATTGAGCCTAAGGTGCTTCAGTGCATGTCTACAGTCACACACCATACCGGTCTAATAAAATAATAGCCCCTTTAGAAAAGTTCGTCCCCAGTCTGAAGATAGATATCACTCGAGTCAGAAGATTTCGTTGTGTGGCATGTATCAAGATACAAAGGAACACTGGACATAAATTCAGCCCACAAGATATACGAGTGGTGCTGGTTAGTTATAACCTATACTGTACTACAGTATACTACCACCTGCTATATTTTCCTGAGACCAGAAGACAAAAAATCTTACGAGAGTCGAGATGTAATGTTTCATAAAAAACTTTTACTCAGAGATATCTAAGAAAGATAAAATAGCAAACTGGAATAATCACAAGATGGACATTGAATAAGATGAATGGCTTTTTAAGTTTGATAAAGATAGTCTTGAAGAGATTAGAAATGGGAAACAACGAGGAGTCAAGAGAAAGCGAGAACAACCCTAAAAGAATACAGAACTTATTCAAGAAAACTTCAGACAACCTGATGCTATTAATGACATGAGTTTTGCAGGAGTTATTGACACAACCAAGTTGAATAAGCTGCTTTGGTCTGTGGGTAATGTTGATCATTTGATCGCAGAGATTGAAGATAAAGTGACGCTCTGATTCCTAAATCGAACAAGGATTCCGCAAACTACAATAAAGCCGTTGCAGCTCTAGATTGAGATCAATGGCTCAGAGAAATTGATAACGAACTAGAGTTAATGTGTGAAAATCAAGTCTAGACAATTGTAGGTAGCCCAACCATAAATGCTGAAGGAGGTAAGCCGAACATCATTGACTGTAGATAGGTCCTGAAGAAAAAGAAAGAGAAAGATGGAAACACGAAATTTAGAGCAAGGTTGGTAATGTTATGTTAATTTAAAATTTCAGTATATCAGATAGATTATGCAATGGTACAAGACTTCGTACCAATAAACTATTTAAATACAACATTAAAGCAGAAATAGTTTAACAAGAAAAAGTAGGAGACAAAGTGTTAATACCAAGAATAAATTTGAACACAGGAAATTATTATTACCTACCATTTATACTTTACCGAAAACAATTTTCTTTAGTATCTGCATTTTCTATAATAATAAATAAAGCTCAAGGTCAAACTTGACTACTCGGATGTATTTAAAAAAAGAACATTTTTTTCACACGGCCAAGCATATCTAGCTTTTTCAAGAGTTTGGAATAATGTTTTAGTTCAAAATGAATCAGATAACAAAATTTGAAATTCAAAATGTAGTGTATAAAAAAGTATTTAATTTACAAAGAAATTTTAATAAATCTAGCATTTATTTTGTAAGTACTTCGCATTTAATCATCATATCTATTTGAATACTAATTTCCTAGTTAAATTCATAAAGTGGTAAAATTATGAAAATTTAAGTGGCTATTTTAAAAAAAATAGTGCATTCTCTGACCATTTTTTCTTAAAAACACTAAGTTATTGTTAAGATTCTCTAATTTATTGAGATCTTTATTGCGTTATAAATGTTTTTCAAACGATCAAAAAATATTGTAACGTATAATGATAATTTTCATTATAGAGTGGCGTTGTCTCAGTAGTAAGCATGATTCTTTGTGGTATAACGCTGTTCTAGGGGTCGTGGGTTCGATTCCCAGTGAGTGCAGATTAATTTCAAAAACTTTCATCACCGGAAAAAATTTCTAGCAACCCCGGCTGTTTTAGGGTGAGTTTTTTCCATGGCATGTTCCTTCAGAGTAGTTCCAGGGTTTTTTCCTTGCCTCACAAGTCTTCAGACCTATGCAAATGCGAAACAGTGTCAAAGTATTAGAGCTATAAGTAGAGATTAGCAGATCCCATGCCAGGTAGGAATCGCCGTCCGTACCGGTGAGGAGTAGTTTATAAGAGACAGGGCTTCTCCGGGGATGCTAATTAGCTTTCATCCGATGCTTTGGCAGAGAGCGCTGGCTTAACTAGCGAGGAGTGGGCGCCTTGAAATATGAAGTCTTCTTCGGGGAAAGGCTACACAGTGACGAGTGGACCTGATGAACCATTAGTGCAGAGAGTGTCAGCTTAACTGACAAGGTGCTTCACCGGAGATACTTACACTTGCCCATATGATATACTTAGATATCATATTAATAAGTTTTGAATTGGGTGCGGCAATACACCCGCAGACATAGGTGGTGAATTGGTGGTCCTGGTGGCTAGGCCAATAAGCTGTCGTGATAACCGCAGAAAAAAAACAAGAAAAAAAAGAATTTTTAATGATAAAATTACCTTGTATTTTATGGTAGTATTAACGTTTAACATACAAGTTGATGAGTTTTTTTCAATTATGATTAGATTGATTGAAAGTTGTTCAAATAAGCGAAGCACCACATACAATTTTTCTCTAAACATAGCGAAGAATTTTATTTTAAATACTGTCAACACGCTGCAGTGGTCCCTCCTCGGTGGTGTAGAAATTTACTGATAAATCTGTCGATAAATACATAACTAATGCTTAACGATGCAGATCAAATAAGAATTTCGTGTAGTATAATTTATTTATCTTAACAGCAATGTAGTTGGTCAATGTGACAAATCTTATTTGTTAATCTTTAATCGAATGAACAAAAAAAAGAAGCATTATCAGATTATGCTATTAGTATAGTTTTTTCTAAAAAAGTTTTGTATGAAGTAAAAAAGTTAAATGCTTTTGTACATACAAAATTGTCTGAAATGTATAAAATTAGTACTATGGTCTTAGCACTAATTGTTTTAGCTAATTCCATTATTATTTTATACAAAAAGCTTAAGAATTTTATAGAGTTATTTTTATAATAAATAGTATCTCAATACGTAGTGTGCTAAACTTAAAAGATTAGCTTGTTTTTGTCCGTAAAATATCAAATTTACAGCTTTTAATGCCATTAACAGCCGATTTGACCCTCAATTATACCTTGGCAGAAATATAAGATCCTAGTCTAATGGCTATCCATTAAAGGCTTTTCAAAAGGCTTACTAAACTAATTCGATATTGGTCCAATAAACCTATCAGATGTCTAGTACTTCTAACAGGCTTACTAGACTTATCAGACCCAAGTATCATAGGCATTTTTAACATGACTGTCTACCATAGGGCTTACATCTCTACGGAGTGGCTGAGGGGTGTCGTGGGTCGGTGAGAGGCGGTTCAGGGCGGCTTTTGTTTAGTACTTATTTTTTTTAATTACGTGAAAATAGGCAAAAGTTTTCGTGATTTTGTGTAATAAGCTGGTGTGTTGGTGAGGGGCAAGGCGGGGTAGCTAATAGGCTTGGACACAGTTTATACAGTTGTGACACTCTGTGCTGTGAGAGCGTCCAGTCTTTTCTCAGCATATATATAGACTGACATAATCAAGAACATAGCGGCGAAGCGCGAAAAATTAAAAGTATTAGAAACATTCAAAAACATTACTATAAGGCTCTTAGAAAAACAGCTAATCACGGCCACCATAAGTACTTTTCTGTGTTTCATAGCTATTTCAAATTTCTGTATAATTGGAATTGAGCTGGAATATTTTTTTGCTAAGAATCATAGTGTTTGATTTCTACACTTCGGCATTTTTTTAATTACAATTTTTACGAGGGAATAACTTAGGTTCCACAAATACTTTTGTATTTTAAAACTTCACCTTCGCTTTATGCACTAATTATTAACAAAATAAATTTAGTAAGACAATTTTTTAGAAAAACCTTTACATTTACACTTTTCGTGATTGCTTCTCAATTCATTCGAAAATATTGTGAAAACATGTATTTGGTGAATACAATACTTTTTGCATAACTGACCTTTAATATTTTAAATTTATTAATAAAGTAGGTAAACCATTAGGGTTTAAGCCCCCCTCCCTCCCCAAAGCTCCCCTCTGGGATAGTGATGAGGGAGAGGCTCTAGCTATACTTGGGCTGTGGGTGGAGGAGAGTCAGTGGTGGGAAAGAGCCTGGCCAGGCGGCTCGGCTGGCTAGGAGAGGTTTGAGCTATAGTACGACCGGGTCGTGGGGAGTGGCAGTGGATGAAGCGGGATTGGGTCACTTAGTGGTAGGGGAAATAGAGCAATCAGGCAGTGGGTGGTGAGAATTACTCGGGTGGTAACGTCGGGAGGGGGCCATGTGATCCAGATGGTGGTAGCTGTGATGTTGGATGGTACCGACGACTGCCTTCGTTTCCGGCTGCGAATCGACCCCTAACGTCAGGATGGTTCGAGAGGTGTTCTAACAATCTGAGCGTATCGTGAGATAGAGATGATAAAGCATGAACGAGTATTTCTTATCATCGAATGTTTTTTCTACCACTCATCATTTAGACGTCTCAGTGAAATCTTTTCTTCTCGAGAGCGGGCGTATGGAGTTGTTGGAAAAAAATGTATACTCTTTCATTACGAAAAGTAGACCCCTCTTTCAACTGACCAACACTGGCTCGCTCGATGCAGTATCATACCAAAGAATACAGACTACTAATGAATTAAAGTTTGAGTTTATTAGGATCGTATGTAAATGGCTTCGAATGATAACAAGAATTTAAATTTAATACATTTGTAGTAGCTTCAAAAAAAAAAAATATATAAAGTTTTGGATAGTCCTATCAAGGATCGATTATTGATTTTTTCTTAAAATGTATTCTATGTATCTTTTTTTTAGATGAAAGCGAATATTTTCGGAATAATAATTTCCCTTGACTTTTGGTTTAGATGCCTTAACGTTCTTTTCTGTTAGGGGTTTTTGGCTATTTTTGTCATCCTCCTCCTACTTACTGAAGCTCTTGTATTTTGGTTTGTTAATGTACAAACCCATGTTTTTGATGTTGACTGCTCAATCGTCACAGGATAACTGAAGTTAGACGTAAATTTTTATTAACTTATAAGAAGGCACCGATTTCTTTGTACTACGCTGCAAAATTTATTTGAATATTTTTTATCTTAAATTTTATGTTTTCTTTTTTTTTTCTTTGCTTACACACAGTCATTGTTTTTAGCAGTCACTATCCGTATTAACCGTATTAGTTCCATCAACGATATCCCAACTGGAAAGCATTTTATAAATTTTCTTCTTATAACTATTAAGTGCGTCTGTAAAACATTCCGTGTCTGATTAAATGCTGCTTTCCACGAAAGAGCACAGAAATAATTAAATTTGATGAGCTTTACCAATCTCGCAAAATTTCTTTCCACGTAGACTTTCTTGTGCCTCATGACTGCCACACATTAACGCCTTTGTTGTGTTCCACATTCTAAAAACAAGACGTGATAGCATTATATATACTGCTGAATCTTAATCACAGCACATTCTATGGTAGATTCCAAATACGTAACTGTATCATTTTTATACACTTAAATTCAGTGTGCATTTTCTGCTACAGCGTACAAGTGCTGCTGTGATTTTCTAATGGAACAATTTCCCTCGAACCAGCGAAGTCCATGCACTTTCTTCAACTAATGATCGTTATTTCACCATACATCCATAGGTGAGGCAGAAAAATTGCACGGGGGCTGCATATTCCAATTACTCTCGGCTAGCATGATAAAAGACACAAGAGCCACTTCTTTTAGTAAAAACTGTCGAGAAGCGTCAAGGAAACCTTTAGTCTGTATAACGTAATCTATGTATAAATCCATTTTTTTATTTTGTAGCTTATAAACGTCGTTCTAACTATGATATAAACACGCATCCATCACGTTTAATGATGCGTGATAAACTAAGCAGTACTCTCGCTAAAATTCGCTTACAAACGCCCGACACTGTGCGAAAGTGTGCGTGCGCGCGCGCGCGCGCGTGTGTGTATGTTATCTGAATGAATTATTGATTAATAATGTTTTAATCTTGAGCTAGTTTTAAGGGAAAGGCTACATAAATAGTAACAATAATATAATTTAATACATTTATTTGTGACATAGTTTCAAAAACATAATTTCACTAATTTTTTTTATTTTACATCTTCAGAATTAACGAGATCTTCCCATTCCATATGCAAGTAGAATTTTTTCATTCGTATGTGGCACACACAGATCTATACGCGCCGTTATGGTGGGGACATGCAGTAGCTTATGTTTAGTGTTCTAACTCTGGATAATTAACTATACTATTAACTTGAAAATTAAACTTTTCAAGCCACTTTTCCTTTAATTTTCCAATTGAATCTTATTAGCATCCTTGAGATTTTCTCTAAGAACATTACCAATTTCTGTGTAGACAACATCACCCGATTACTAATCTTATCCGTAATAGGATAGCTCAAGCCATAAATTTTCACGTTTACATTTATCATTTAGTTTGTGACAAAAAAAATGGTGGCTTAAAGAAAAATACTTGAGGCTCATCATCTTTCTGAAAGGAAAGAATCGCCAACTCTTTAAGCACATAATCGTTGACAGGTTTCCGAAAGCCCTGCACGGCAAGGGTCCAAGCCTACGCGCAGCAACTCTACACGTTCATGTTAACCAGTATATATACAAAAAGCATGGTGAGCCGAGTTACCGCGTGTAGGTTTGGATCCTGGCCGCCCTGCATGTCCACCACGTACTCAATGACAATAAATACTGACTTGACTGCTTGTATGTTTTTAAAATTTCATATGCGTGCTTAAACAATACGTTTTTTGAAAAGTTTCTTCGTGCTTCAAATTCTCAGCGTACGTCTACTGGTGTGCTTTTCAAACTCTCATTTTGCTTAGAGCAGTCAATTACAATGAGTGTAACAAAATCTTTTTTATTCAACATAAGTTCTGGATCTTTCCGGAATAGGCTGCTTAAAAATTCTTATACTTATGTGACATCCCATATCATATACTTAATATTTATTATTTCCAAACACAAAGTTTAGTTTTTTTAAATTAAAAAAGGCAAAAGCCCATCTCCAAACGTCGAGCGGTACACCTGCAATCGCGTGACATATAACTTACTTCTTTTGGAACAAGCTACAGTCGAAAAACTCAAACTACGCGTGCAACCTCCGTTAATCTTACAAAGCGCTCATCTTACATGCATTTGCAGTGGTGCATCTAAGAGTGTGAATAATTAACAATTTCAACATTATTTACTGCGTATGTCCTCAAAATAATATCATACAAAATTTCGACAGCAAGTTGTACTACATGTAAAATCTAAGAGATTAGCAGTTTTAACCATCAATTACTGTGTAATTATTGTACTGAGATTGTGCTCGTGTCAATCGAAAGTAGTTAGGTTAAGCTCTGACTGTTCGTTCGGATTCCCAATCTGAAGTGTCCTCCTTAAACGCAAGAGTATGAAAACTCCTTGCACATAACGATATTTACCTATTCTCTTTCATCAAATGCTCCAAAGTAACTATAAAGGTTGGAGAGTGAGTTCTGTTGCGTCTTTGAAGTGGATGTAAGACTTAGTTCGGGGATTAAGCTACTTGTTAAAAGCGTACATTTTAAGCGAATGTAAGACTTAGTTCGGTGACTAAGCTGTGTGAGAAAATCTCGAGCAAACCAGGCCACTATAAACTCGCCTAAAAAGTTTATCAAGGAGGAACAAGAAAGAAGGGTCCGTCGACGTATGGTCTGACGTTAAAAGCAGCAGCCTAACTATTGTCATCACCACAAGTACTCTCGTGTAGGATAAGGATCATCGTTGCAGTCAACCTTGTAAGATCTTGCGACTGCGTGCACACAAGTAGCGGCTTACCAACGATCATAGAAGTAAGTTAGGTTAACAAAAATAAGGAAGGAAAAAAGTTAATTAAAGGAATCATAGAAAAAGGATGGGAAATAGTGAATAGACAAAAAGGGGAAGAAGGAGATTTCACATATGTTGGCAGCAGAGGCAAAACTGTAATTGATTATGTTATAGAATATTAAGAGACTTATGATCAAATTAAACTGATAAATATCGGACAAAGAATGGAGTCAGATCACCTACCGATGAAAGTATATTTAGAAGAAGAAGTAGAAACGACTGAAGAGGAAAAGAATGAGAAAAAAGAAGCACCGAAAGAATGGTTCCAATAACTGATCAATCAGTTTCAAAAAAGATGCAAGGATTTAAAGATAAACGGAAAAGAAGTAAATAAAAGATAAAGTGAAATGATGAAATAGTGGAAAGATCAGTACCTAAGGTTAAGAAACAGAAAAACATGGAAATTAGGAGAAAAAAGATGGTATGACAAAGAATGGAAAGCTAAGAAAAAAGAGTAACGTAAGACAAAAAGACTATGGAGGAAACAGAAAGTAAAAAGATCATACTTCGTAAGCAAAGAAAGAGAATACAGAAACTGGTGGGAAGCAAAAAAGATAAGGTTGCAATTAAATGAAGAGGAAAAATTGAGAAAAGCAATATCGGAAGGAGAAGTGTGGAAGTATATAAACAGATTTAGAAAAAGAAAGAAGGAACGAATAAGAAGATAAAAATGTGAGATTGGAGATCACATTTTATAGAAAATATGTATGAAAAGAATAAATGAGTAATTGTACTAGAAGAATCAAGAAAATAAGAGAGGATTTCAAGTGAAAGCACAGTAGAGCAAGAAGAATTTAGTCAAAAAGATTTTAAAGTACAGATCAACAAGCTGAAACAAAGGAAAGCATCAGGAGAAGATAAGCTGGAAAATGAGGTCTGGAAATATATGCCACAAGAGCTGGAGACAGCCATATGGGAGTTGATGGAAAAAGTATAGAAAATAAGGTGAAATGCCTGATTAATAGAAAACTGAAGTAATTTGTCTAATATATAAGAAAGAAAATGAGAGTTAGCCTGATAATTACAAAGGAGTAACACTAACTTGCACGGCATATAAGATATGCGTAAGTATGCTAAGTGCATTGTTGGGGAAAGAAATAAAAAATAAATTACCAGAGTCCATTTAGATAGAGGAAAGAGAGAGGAGTAATAGAAGCAATTCACGCGCTAAATCATACATTAGAGGAAAGACTGAGCAAACCAAAAGAAAAGGTTTTTGCATGCTTTATAGATCTTAAAAAAGCTTGTGATCGTGTTGATAGGGATGTACCAAAAGAAAGACTAGTACAGATGGGGATGAGTGAAAAATTAAGAAATAGAATTATGAATATTTAGAAAGAAGCGAGGAATGTTCTTAAAGCAGAGGAAGAAATATCAGAGAGATTTGGGACTGAAAAAAAAGTGAGACAAGGGTGTATCTTGAGCCCAACTCTGTTCAACGTATACTTCACAGACCTTAAAGGAAGAGCTGAAAAAAAGGCAAGTAGGAGGATGTAGTATAGGATATGAAAAAGTGTGGTGCATCTTGCATGCAGATGGCATTGTGCTAATAACTGACAGGGAAGAGAAATAAAAGGAAATGTTAAAAAGATTTAAAAAGTATTGAAAACAAGAAAATGATCTTAAGTGAAACAAGAACAAAAATTTTAGTGTTTAAAAAAAGAGAGAAGAAAAACAGAGTATGGAAGTGAGGAGAAAAAAATTTAGAAGAAGTTGACAAAATAAGATATCTTGGATATATTCTACAGAAAAATGGCAGCAGTAAAAGACACATGGAAGAGAGGAAAAGAAAATCAATAGTTACTATGAAGAGTGCATGGAGTATAGGTAAGAGTATATTCAAGAACAGTTATAATAGGAAGAAGAAACTTTTTACAGCACTTGGGTAAAGTGTAGCACCATTTGGAGTAGAGATATGGGGTGGGAAGAAGATTAGAGGCTAGAAAATTTGCTAAGAAGATACCTGAAGTGGATGCTAGAATTAGATAGTAACGCCCTAAATTACATAGTAAAAGAAGAGTGTGAAATGGAGAAGCTAAAAATAAAAGCATTAAGAAAAGCGCTAAAGTTTAAAGAAAAATCAGGGACTTAAAAATGGAATTAGTCAAAAAAGGTATAAAAAAAAAAAGCAAAGACAAAGTAAGAATGAAAATACGAAGAGGATCAAAAAAGAGACTAAAAATTCTAAAAAAAAAATGTTGAAGAAAAAAGATACATGAAAAGAGTTGGATTTAAGGAGGAAATGAGAGAAAAAATATTGACTAGCAAAGAACTGAAAGAAAAAGAAAAAAGAATAGAGAAGATAAAGAGTTCAAGATACAACAAGATATATATATATATACATCAAAACAGAGGAAGAACCAGAGTACCTAAAAAAGGATGTGACAAGTAAAGATTGATGGCTGATGGCAAGATTTAGATGCGGAAATTAGTGTAAAGGGAAAGAATACAGGAAAGAAGAGAAAGAAAAGCTGTGTAGACTTTTTCAAGAAGAAGAAGGGGACCATACACATACCATAGACAAATACTAAACATATTTGAAAAAACAAGGAGTGAAAAAGAGATAGAAGAAGTTTTAAGCCAAGATGCAAAGGAAATAGAAGTTTTAAGAAGTGTAATCAGGCTAAGTAAAGAAGCTCTAAAGGCAGATAATTAAAGCTTTAAGTGCGAATGCTAAAAAGGATAGAGATAAATTATGAAGTTAACTAAAAGAAGACGCCAAGAAATTATTGAAACAATGACAAAAAGATGCAAGAGAGAAGAAAATGAAACGTGGTGAAAATTGAAGAGTTGGAAAAGGCAGTGATAAAAGTTGACTGTAACAGACAATATAAACAGTGGTAGTGAATATAGTCTTGTTCTTAGAAAAAAAAATTATTTTTAGTTTTGTTTATAATAATCAATAAATTTTTATTTTTTAAATTTATTTTATTTTATTTGTTATTATAATTTGGTTACATTTTACTTTACGTTGATTATAGAAAGAAAAAAGAGAAAATATGAACATTTAATAGTATTAAGCATATAGAATATGCAAAGTTGTAAGAAGTGTAACGGAAGCCCTCCAAACCCGAAAGGGACGGAGTATGAAATAAATAAAAAATCACGTTTTTAACGTCGTATCACAAGAAATACTCTTCAGTGAGGCAGGACTATTCGGAAGCTTCTTTCTTGCTGAAGAATGAGCCAGGCTTTGTTATGCCATAAAAGCTTTGATACTAAAAGGAAGCCCTATAACCCCCATTCCATTTATAAGAAGAATTTCAACAACAAACGATAAAGAATGTGGGCTTGAGTTACTCGATACAGCGGATGAATGTATAAACAAATGAAATAATTTTTACGAAATTATAGATAAAATTAGCATGAATAAAGGAAACTCGGAATCTCTGCCCACTTTTCAACGTTTTAAGCCTACAAGAGTAACCTTTAGTTAAAATCATGTATACAAAATACCGGCCAAGATGAGAGTTTCCATAGAAGTTTCTGTAACGCAAACTAATAGCCACGAGCAAGACCTGCGCTCCATAAAACTACTCCTGGTATGTTTATAAGCACTAAAAAAAGAGCTACTAGAAATTGAGACCTCTCCGCAAAATCTTGTACCTTTCGATTTAGATGATTCAGAAAATTTTCTCGACTCAGATTTCAGTGACGTTGTTCCCAAGATAACAACGGAGGAAAGAATTTAATATATATTATGGAAAAACTTTGCCAGCAACATCATGATAAGATAAGTTATAAGCAACTTTGCTAAATAGTTAAAGGGTATTCACATCTGTTTTATATCAAAGGTGGTGCTACTACACGTACATCGTATGTACAATATAATATACCGACAACCGACGATAAACCTGTTTTTACTAAGCAATATAGATATCCTTTTTCTCTACTCAAGGAAGTTACAGATCAGATCGATAAATCCTTACAAGAAAGTTCCTTAAAAGATGGAACCGTTTGCTACTCTTCTAGCCCATACAATAGTCCGCCGTAAATTGTCCCTAGAAAGCCAGGAGCCAACAGAGAAAAGAGACATCGTCTCGTCATGGACTACAGTAAATAAAACGCTCAAACTGTCTTTTATGCTTATTTATTGCCTACTATTACAGGGGTATTAGAGAAAATTGGTGGATCAAAAATTTTTTCACTATTCGATTCATCTAACGTATTTCATCATCTTAAAGTGTTTCTAGAAGATGGTCCCTACACAGCTTTTACTTCTCCTTACTGACATTACGAGTATACAGGTATGCCATTTGGATTTTGCAATGCACCAGCTACATTTTAAAGACTGATGGAATTTGTATTATTAGAATTACAAGGCACAGAACTATTTATATTTTTAGATGATATTATAATATGTACCAAAACTTTAGAAGATGTAAAGTTGCATTTTCAGCCCCGAATCGACGTTTTCTTAATGATAAAACGCACTAAAATACCTCCGATCATATACGACACCCAAAACGACAAACTTAGCGACCCAATACTCTTTCGAACGCCTTGGCTTGGCTCGGCTCTGCTCTCCCGATGTAGACTCCTTACCTAGAGGAGGCCCCGCCGCGGACTGTCCGTCAGGAGCCGCACAGTTTCCGAGAGAAATGACCAGGATGTGAATATTTCACACTCATAAAAATAAATAGACCAACACGAATTTCACCTTCAGACTACTCTTCATTTCATTTACAATAGATGAACACTTCTAAAGAATCGACTCAACTTCCGGCGCTAACTTGAAATTCGCAGTACACGCACACTCTTGCTCTCATACCCCGCATTCGAACACCTATCTACACCTACACGCACACGCACACGCACACGCACACACCTAAAGTTCCCGTACTTGACCTAGAGAAAGGCTCGCTCCAAGGTAACGACAACCCGGTTCGATCATGAGAGCACTTGGTCACAATGCAACGCCTTCGATTACAAGCTACCTCACGCATAAACTCGACGACGAGAACACACGCTACAAGTTCTCTTGTTGTCCGCAGGGTGTCCTACCGGCGGCCTCGCCAGCTGGTCTCCCGAGTTTCAGACGACGCTACGAACGCGCACACTTATTGTCGCAGGGAGTCCTGCCGTCGGCCTCACCCGACAGTTTACCGAGTCTCAGACGACGCTGCGAATGCGCACACACACATACTTTCTACTACGTCCTATTGCAGCAGACAGGCGGCCTTTTGCCAACTGCCGAGGCTCAGGTGACTCTGGATACGCACGCTCTCTCCTTGTCCTATTGACAAAGGCAGGCGGCCCCTCGCCGACTACCGAGGCTCAGACGACTCTGGATACGCACGCTCTCTCCTCACCCTGTTGCCACGGGCAAGCGGCCTCTCACCGACTTCCGAGTTTAGACGGCTCCTCAAATACGCACACCCACACACACTTTCGATACCTCTTTCATGCGCAGTGCTACAGTTTCCCGTCATCCCGAATGCATCGACTCATCCGCGATTAAAGCGATCACTCCTGCCAAGCTCCCTTCCCTGACCCAAACGTCTGCCTATCGGACAATCTGATTCTCGCTCTCACATACGCATTCTCTCTTTTCTTCCACTTTATTCCTACTCTCTCACTCGCTTAGCCATCTCGACCCCTCATTTACACTTCTTACTCTTCTCCGCAACCCCAAAGAAATCCACAGTACCTTCAACCACACACTCATCCACACGCCCGATTTTTACCCTTACTCTCGACGCATCCTACACCCGAACAACCTCACCTCGGGGCCACACACTATGTCCCTCACTTTTCCACTAGTCGCTTACCGTACCACGCACTACACGAAATACCTCCAGGCCACCATCTCCAGGAAGTTATCGGCGTCGTGTCCTCGCGATGTAGCCCACTGCCATCCTGTTTCTCATAATTGCTGATGATGCCTCCCGTAGGTCGCCAAGAACTGGTGACGGACGTAGGTTGGACGACGTCTCGATGGCGCACACGCTCTATATCCTTTCCTCTCGAAGGCCCTTCAAGAAGTCCTCTCAGTCTCACTGCTCATGTCCTACTGCCTTGAAATCTCTTTTATCTCTTTCTTTCCCCTACTTCTCTCATACGACCTATCTCGCACACGTCTCGTTTTCCCCTTACTACACGTACATACACACACTCCCTGTATTCCCGGCGCATAACAATTTTACAAAAGACACAGTAAAAATACAATCAATAATTACAATAATCGCCACTAATCGACTACCCATCTATTTTTCCACCAATCTACAGATTCACACTAAAATTCACACGTACATATACCTGCGCACACAGTATCAACTTTAACACCACTTATAGTCCTTTAATTACACATTTCTTCTTACTATTCTCGCTTTTCCCGCTCGCGCTTCTCGTTTCTCGTCTCACTAGCTATATGTCTCCGTCGTCCTCTCCTCTTTCCTCGCATGAAACGTAACGAAAAACAAACACGCATACACAGGGCATTAAAATGAGCCTAAAACATCAAATTTTACATAGAGTCCAGTTTTGGTGTTTTTTGGCTCAAAATTAAAAATGACCCCGTCGTAAAAAACATGAAATAAAAGGATGAAATCCATTTATTAGACTATTAGATGTTGGTTTAAGATTACAGCTACATGAATACGAATCTTCAACTTCTAAGTAACATGTTTAGGACATAACATGGGTAGTTATGGAGTAAAATCTGATCCCTTAAAACTTGAATCAGTTGAAAATTTCCCAATTCCAATAAATTGTACAAAAATTTTAACATTTTTAGGACTCACGGGATATTAGAGACAATTTGTCAAAGATTATGCTAAAGTTGCAGAACTTTTAACCCTTTTATTACGAAAAAGTCAAAAATTAGAATGGACAAAGACTCAGAAAAAGAGATGAAAAAAATTAAAATTAGCCGTGTGTGAAGCCCTGGTACTTGCATGTATCGATCTTGACAAACTACTTATTTTAACTACCGACACATCCAACTCAGCTTTTAGTGCTGTTTTAAGTCAAGGAGAACCAGGAAAATACTATTATGTAGCCTACATGTCTTGCACTCTAAATAAATATGAAATAAATTACTCCACTACTGAAAAATAGTGTTTATAGTAATAGCTGTCGTACAAAATTTTTGACACTTCGTACGGACGAAAATTTACAGTTTACAGAGACTACAAGCCTTTGACATAGATAGAATCAATAAAAGACCCCATGAGTTGCCTAAATTAATGGAAATCAAAACTCCGCGAGTATAACTACACCTATAAATACAAACTCAGACGTTTGAATTTGAATGTTGACGGTTTATCGCGTAACCCCGCAGATTCTTATGAAATAAAATCCGTAAATAATTACATAGATTTTAAGGGGAGGCGTAAAAAAGTTAGAAAAATGTTAATACCCAGCAGTAACAGAAGCAGTAGTCGCTCTTACAGCTCGATATAGTAAGCATAAAATATCACAGTCCCACATGCTACCTTTAAAACCTATTTTAAAAATCCCCCAACAAACAAAAACATCTATTGCACGTGCTAATAGAGCCAGTGATATACATAATCAAAGCTCAAATAAGCTTGAATCCACTACTACAGCGAGGCAGGTGACGAGAGGGAGAAAAAAGGGCTCTTAAAATTCTCCTCTCATTATACTGCCAGGAATAGGAGGAAGGCAAGGACATCTCACTGGACCATCAATAGCTTAAAGGTTACTTAATCGCTGAGCTCAAGTAAAACAAAGTTCACCTGGTCCTGACAGACCCTTGACCACTTCAGACTCTGACAGCACAGAAATTCTAAATACATCGGAAGATGAAGAAAACTAGCAAGCACTGACACTCCAAAGAGGTACATCGCTTCTTCCTAACCTTTTAAACACTAAACCAGATTTATTATCTATTTCAACCACAACAGATAATAAGTCACAACAAAAAGTCAGTTTTAAAGCAAGTTTCTTATAAGAAATATTGTACCCTTTAGCACAACCACCAATTTCCAGAACTTCTACGAATAAAAAATCAAAACTGCGCCTCGCACTAAGTTTGACACTGGCTCACCAAGTACTCATTTCATATAAGACGCTTTAAGGCTGCATTTTCGCTAGCAGGAGACAATGTCGATACTGTATAAAAAAAGCCTAATGTTTCTACTATTAAAAAAGAAGATAGTCAAGAAGCCAGAAAGAAAAATAAGCGTATTGTAGTATACTCGATACACCTTCTCGTTCGAATGCTAACTAGCGAGATATATTTAAAAAACAGCATGACGCTCCGAAGCAAAGTAACTTGACACTTTCCACTCGTCCTATAACCGCATTCGAAATGTTAGAACAGCAATTGAATACTAAACGCGATGACTAAGTCACTCGTAAAAAAGCACTATTATTAGATCTTTGATAAGAACAGAAATAGAGCACCTCATAATATTAAGCATACAAGAATGTTTAACATATGCACAAGACAATATTGCAACGTTTATTTCGGCCGACTTGACACTTAACTCTACTAACAATAAATTGTTACTAGATTTTAATTATATTTTAAAACACGAACTTAATAAAACGCAAATACAAGTAGGCGACGTATTAACAACCACTCATAAAAATAAATTAGTATTCTGTTTGGTTGTTAAAAAAGAAAAGAAGATGAAATATTGCTTCAAGATCTTCATCCATGTTTCACGAGTGTAACAAAAGCAATAGAAAAAAAAATATATAAAAACGTTAAGAGTATCAAGAAAGGGTAAAATAACCGACAATTTGCCCAGAGAAGTATTGCCGAAAGCAATTCTTAAGAACTCAGTCATGTAAACATTAAAATAACTGTATGTTTTGAAGAATTTGCTTGGTTATCAAACAAAATGAGACAACAAAAATTAATAGAATGCCACAACAGTCTCTTTGGTGGGCATAGAGGCATGAATGAATCTTGTAGAAGAATACGAGAATTGTATTACTGGGAAGGTATGATACAAAACCTACAGAAGAGGCCCTAAAAAAATGTGAAATTATGTTATATAATTTGGGAAAGTCCTATTGGACCAAGTTAAAATTCAGACAGGAATGGCTATACGTATTCTACGAGAGATTTTTTTACACTTCGTCTAATTTGTGATCATGATCATCGCCAAGAATTGACGCTCAAGAGCATCGTAATTTGAACATTAAGTGGGCAGTGCACAATGCCTTCCCGTGATGTCTTCCGATGTGGCATAAGCTCAATAAAAGTAAACTACACCTACATATACAAACCTGAGTTAACCCTAAATCTATCCATACTATTATCTTAAGATGTATTTTCTTGTTTTACGAATAACACACTTGATTTAGAGGAAGAAGAACAAATAATAATAACAAAATGGGCTGGATCAAAGGATGCCCGGTCATTACAAGATATCGAAGAAGAATTGAGAGAAATTGAAACCATAAAAGAGAACAATCCCTAGAAAAAGTCTATCTTGTTAAAGCATCCAGAAAAAATCTACTCATTGTAATCATTATACTCATAATTTACCAATCGTGTTTAAATTGGCCACATAAAATCAGAAACCAAAGATCCTCGATATGGATTGTACAATATCCCTAAACATAAGATAACCAGTCAAAGAGCCCAAGATTTTTGCAACCTCAGCAAGACCATTGATGCAACCTATACCTACTTAAAGAACGTGCTCCCCGAAGGATACAGATACTATTTACGGTCATATTACGCTTATGTGACGTATATCTACCGTAAAAATAATGTCATATAGCTTACAAAAAGCTTTTTGAACATGTTAAACAACAATGATAATAAACCTCATAGTGTCATAACACAATCTTAAGTAGAATTAACAATGACATAATAAAAGCGTGATAGCAACACTGCAGTACCTCCTCTCACTTGATTTTGATGAAGCATTACAGTTCCCGCAGAAATGTCGCATAAAATATCTACGCCATTAGGGTACTTCGTAAAATGCAAAGTATCCATGCTTTCTGCATAACACTACCAATCAAAACTGACATCAAGAAATAAAATAACCGACGACTCTCTAAATACTTTAATCAACACCCCCAGCGACCAATTTGCTCCATATAACAGATACATATTAACCGTATCATATACTCCAGTTACAATATAGGCGCATCACTGTACCATGTAATGCCTTAAGCAAAGGGAAGAAAAAAAAGAGCTGACCAACAATTTTGGATCACCTTTCTCATAAATCACGGTGAAATTAAGTGCGAACATCATTCCTACCGAACTTAAAAAAAATCGTGACCATGAGACTGCCATTTCCAAATTTCAAACCATCCTACAGTCATTATTGCAGCACAACATCACATGTAATTAATTCAATACGAAATACTTACAACAGCAAAACCTAAAAAAATAATTTATAATATAAATTGTATTGATTCATATGTAAAACATAATTTTTATGTCTTATTCTTTTAACAAAAGACTTAATATTACTAGAAATATATACGCACACATATATGCGCGCGCGTGCGTGTGTGTGTGTGTGTGTGTGTAAAAAAGTGTTTTTATTTTAAGTACTTGACATAGGTTCGACTCTTTTTTGCTTTTATGATTGCTGAGGGTGGCAATCAGCTAAGGGGAGGGGGGGTTCGTGCGACATCCCATGTCATATACTTAATACTTATTACTTCAAAATACAGAATTTTGTTTTTAAATTATAAAGAGCAAAAGCTCAGCCATCTCCAAACGTTGAGCGATACCCTGCAATCGCGTGACATATAACTTACTTCTTTTGGAACAAGCTACTGTCGAAAAACTTGAACTACACGTGCAACCTCCGTTAATCTTATAAAGCGCTCATCTAACAACATTCATCTGCAGTGGTACATCCAAGAATATAAATAATTGACAATTTTAACATTCTTTACTGCGTATGTCCATAAAAGAATATCATACACAATTTTGACAGCAACTTGTACTTAATGTAAAATCTAAGAGATCAGTAGTTTTAACCATCAATTACTGTGTAAGTATTGCACCATGATTGTGCTTGTGTCAATCGAGAGTAATTAGGTTAAGCTCTGACTGTTCGTTTGGATTCCCAATCTGATGTGTCCTCCTTAAATTCAAGTGTATAAAAACTCCTTGCACATTAGAATATTCACGTTTTCTTTGTCATCAAGTGCTCCAAAGTAACTATAAAAGTTAAAGTCTGTTGCTTCTTTTAAGCGGATGTAAAATTTGGTTCGGTGATTTAGCTACGGTTTAAAAGCGTGCATTTCAAGCAAATGTAAGACTTAGTTTGATGACTAAGCTGTGTGAGAAAAGCTCGAGCAAACCAGATCACTGTAAACTCGCCTAAAAAGTGAATCAAGGAAGAACAAGGGAAAAAACCGTCGACTTGGGTTCTAACGTTAAAAGTAGCAGTCTTATTATTGTCATCGCCACGAGTACTCTCGTGTAGGATTAGGATCATCGTTGCGGTTAACCTTGTAAGATCTTGCGACTGCGTGCGCGCAAGTAGTGGCTAACCAATAATTATAGAAGTAAATTAAGTTAAGAAAAACTATAAATTATACAAACATTGTGAATGCGAATCTTAACTTTTTAATTTATATTATTTGTAAAATCAACTACTTCCGGCTTTCCTTAATTTATTAAATTGTCAGATATGAATCACTTGGTGGTTTGATTCAAATTTACTTTCTTAATTAAAAACATTCTAATCATAAATTTATACAAAACAGTTCAAGATTAAAAATTTTAAAATCGTTACTCTTTTTTTGACGAATAAATTGAATATCAATAAAAATGTAAACAGACAATATATGACGAAGACTTAGACAAGGACGTAAAATAAATTAAAAAAATAAGTTACGCTACTACTGTATAGCACAAGACATGAAATTGAATAGTCAGTCAACGCCTGCTCGTCGCACACCACTCCATACATATCGCTCGGTGAAATCTAACACCACAACGCCGAGTCAACGAAATAAAAAAAGTGTACTGTAAGTGAAAGAAAATTAGGCCTTTGTGCCAACGGCTGGTTTCTGACGAACAAAAATTAAATTACATCATTTGTAGAACAAATCTCTGAGTTCTGCCCTTCACTTATAGAAGTTTAGACGTAACACATATTATATGAACACTCATTTTCATTAATATCAAAATTAAGATTTCCATAAGAATAGTTGTGTGATATCAAGAAAAGCTTCGCATTGCTGATATTACAATGATCAAAGAGACTGCCATTAAAGGCAAGCTTATTTTTTTACTTTTTCTGAAAGCCCAAAATAAAAAAACGAGGCTTTTTTAACTGATTGAAAGTATTGACAGTCCACACATGCCTAGAAGTTTTTGGCAAAAAAGAATACTCGTACAACTCCCAGTTGCAGAAACTTATAGGAATAGGCTAGTCTTTTGCAATAACATCGGCAAACAAATTTTTCGTCTGTCTAATACAGTTATGTAAGAAACAAGCCACTCAATCTAAGTCAATATAAGCGTATACTATTTGAAGGTTTAATTGTTATCTACTTGTTTAACGTCGCTAACGTCATCTTTCCATCTTATGAAAATTAATCTTGCATTAACCACAACTTTACGATAATTCTTAACAAAATCATACTCAATAATATTGACACTTTAAAATAAAATTGGTCATTAATAATAGATTTTTTTTTTATTTACTGTCAATTCAACCAGCATTTTCAAGCATTAACCTCTGACTAAAAGAGAAAGATATCCATCCTTTCATAAAAGTTGTAAATCCAAGATTTTTACAGTTGTCAATTTCTATATCATTAAGTTCATACCATATTTCTAGCGTTGACCGCGATGGTGAAAAGTTTCAGCCCAGTCGCTTACTTCAGAGCACATCTCTGCCAGCCTCCGATTTCAGCGCCACCACCGACCAATCAATAAACAAAGGCCGTTGTGTATATAGTAACTCTGCAGACGACTGAAACGTGATTATATACTCTCTTAACCATATCTGTATAGGAAGTAAACAAAGTAACGTAACTTTGGACACTGCATATTGCTTACTGTCTGTTTTTATTAAAGATAAAATAAAATAATAACACAAGCGCCAACCCCCACACAACCAGCAGAGCTAACTAACTGCCTTAATAATTAATAAAATGAAATAAAAACACAAGCGCCAATCCTCGCACAACCCGGAGAGCATACTGGTCGCTTACTTAAATTAATAAAATTAATAAAATATTACAAGCGCCAATCACCACACAACTCAAAGCGCTTACTGGCTGCTTTCATTATTGATAAAATAAAATAATTACACAAGCGCAAATCCCCACACAACCGGGAGACCTTACTGGTCGCTCACTAAATTTACTACAAATAAAATAATTACACAAGCGCCAATCCCCACACANAAATAAAAAAATAACATAATCGCCAAATCATACACAACCGGGGGAGCTTACTGGTTGCTTACTTAATTTACTTTAAATAAAATAATAAAACAAGCGCCCATCCCCACTCAATCCGGGGTGCTTACTGGCTGCTTTAATTATTAATAAAATAGAAGAATAACACAAGCGCCAATCCTAATACAACCGAAGAAGCTTGTTGGTCCCTCCCTTGATTTACTATTAATAAAATAATAATACAAGCGCCAATCCCCAAACAATTGGGAGAGCTTACTGCTTGCTTACGTAATTTACTATATATAAAATAATAAAACAAGGGCACATCCCTACACAATCTGGTGTGCTTACTGACTGCTTTAAATATTAATAAAATAGAATAATAAAACAAGTACCAATCACTACACAACCAAGGGAGCTTACTGGTTGCTTACTTCATTGACTTTTAATAAAATAATATCACAAGCGTAAATCCCCACACAATCGATGTCAGCTTACTGGCCGCTTTAATTAGTTGTGAGAGAAAATAGTAACTCAATTAACAATCCGCACAAAACCGGTAGAGCTTACGGGCTGCTTTAAGGATTAATAAAATAAAATAATACCACAAGCGCCAATCCCAACACAACTGGAGAAGCTTACTGGTAGCTAACTTAATTTACCCCACACATAAAAAAAAACATACTGGTCACTTACTTAATTTACTATAAATACAATAACAACACAAGCGCTTATCACCACACAACCAGAAGAGCTTACTGGTTGCTTTAATTATTGATCAAATAAAATAATAACACCAGCGCTAATCTCCATACAACCGAGAGAGCTAATGGCTGCTTTAATTATTGATAAACTAAAACAATAACACAAGCGCCAATCCTCACGCAACCTGAGGAGCTTACTGAGTGCTTACTTAATTTACTCAGAATATAATAAGAATACACGCGCCAATCCCCACTTAACTTAAATCGTTTACTGGATGCTTTAATTATTAATAAAATATAATAATAACTTGAGCGCCAAACTTTACAGGAAAGTTTATAACTGCTGAAATTATTGATAAAATGAAATAATAACACAAGCGCCTATCCCCAACTAACCAAAAGAGCTTACTGGTCGCTAACTTAATTTACTGTGAATAAAATAATAACACAAACGCAAATCCTCACACTACTGAGGCTGCTTACTGGGAGCTTACTAAATTTACTATGCATAAAATAATAACACAACCACTAATACCCACACAATTGGGAGAGCCTACTGGTCGCTCACCTAATTCACTATGAATAAAATAACGAAACAAGTTTGAATCCCCACACAACTCGGAATGCTTACTGGCTGTACCAATTATTAAAAACATTGACTAATAACTCAGGCGCCAATCCCGACAAAACCGGGGGAGCTTACTAGCTTCTTTAATTATCAATTCAATAAAATAAGAACACAAGCGCCAATCCCTATACAACCGGGAGAGCTTACTGGTCGTTTACTAAATTAACTATAAATATAATAATAACACAAGCGCAAATCCCCACACAATCCGGGGTGCTTACTGGCTGCTTTAATAATTCATAGAATAAAATAATTACACAAGCTCCAATCTCCATACAACTGAGTGAGCTTACTGGTTGCTTACTTAATTTACTATAAATAAAATAATAACACACGTGTGAGCTTACTGGTTGCTTACTTAATTTACTATAAATAAAATAATAACACAATCGCCAATCCTCACCCAACTGGAGAAGCTTACTGGTTGCTTACTTAATTCACTATTAATAAAATAATAACACAAGCGCCAATCTCCACTTAACCGTGTGAGCTTACTGGTTGCTCATAAATAAAATAATAACACAAGCTCCAATTTCCACTCAACCGTGTGAGCTTACTGGTTGCTTACTTAATTTACTATAAATAAAATAATAACACAATCGCCAATCCTCACCCAACTGGAGAAGCTTACTGGTTGCTTACTTAATTCACTATTAATAAAATAATAACACAAGCGCCAATCTCCACTTAACCGTGTGAGCTTACTGGTTGCTCACTTAATTTACTATGAATGAAATAATAACACAGTCGCCAATCCTCACCCAACTGGAGAAGCTTACTAGTCGCTTACTCAACTTACTATGAATAAAATAACAAAACAAGCGCTAATCCCCACACAACCAGAAGAGCTTACTGGCTGCTTCAATTATTGATAAAATGAAACAATAACACAAGCGCCAATCCCCACAAAACCAGGGGATCTTACTGGCTGCTTTAATTGTTGATAAAACAAAATAATAATACAAGTGCCAATCCTCACACAACCAAGGCAGCTGACTAGTCGCTTACTTAATTTATTATGAATAAAATAATAGAGCAATTGCCAATCCCTGCACAACCCGGGTTGCTTACTGGCTGCTTGGATTGTTGATAAAATAAAATAATAACACTCGCGCCAATCCTCACACAACTGGGGGAGCTTACTCGCTGCTCAAATAATGAAAACGACTAGAAAGTGCCCCGGGTCGGGCAGTGATTTGTGCTTTTGTTATTATTTTATTTTATTAAAAATTAAAGCAGCCAGTAAGCACCCTAGGTTGTGCGGGTATTGGCGTTTGCATTATTATTTTATTTATAGTATATTAAGTAGGCGTGGAGTAAGCTCCTCTGGTTGTGTGAGGATTGGCGATTGTGTTATGATTTTATTTTATCATTAATTAAAGCAAACAGTAAGTGCCCCTAGTTCTGCAGGGATTAGCGCTTGTGTTGTTATTTTATTTATAATAAATTAAGTAAGTGACCAGTTAGCTCCCCTGGTTGTGTGAGGATTGGCGATGTGTTATTATTTTATTCATAGTGAATTGAGTAAGGGACCAGTAAGCTCCCCTGGGTTCTGTGGTGATTGGCGCTTGTGTTATTTTATTAATCGTAATAATTAACAAAGCGACCAGTAAGCTGCCCCGGTTGGTGCTTGTGTTATTATTTTATTTTATCATTTATTAAAGCAGCCACCGAGCTCCCCTGGTTGTGCGGGGATTGGCGCTTGTGTTGTTATTTCATTCATAGTAAATTAAGTAAGTGAGTTGTGTTTTTCTTTTATTTTATCAATATATAAAGTATCCAGTAAGCACCCTGGGTTGTGTGGTGATTGGCGATTGTATTATTGTAGTAATTATATTAATTAACAAAGCGACCAGTAAGCTCCCTCGGTCGTGTGGGGATTAGCGCTTGTGTTTTTATTTTATTTTATCAATATCTAAAGCAGCCAGTAAGCACCCTGGGTTGTGTGGTGATTGGCGCTTGTATTATTTTAACAATTAAATTAATTAACAAAGCGACCAGTAAGCTCCCTCGGTCGTGTGGGGATTGGCGCTTGTGTTTTTATTTTATTTTATCAATATCTAAAACAGCCAGTCAGCACCCCGGGTTGCGTGGGGATTGGCGCTTGTGTTTTTTATATTAAAGCAGCCAGTAAGCTCCTCGGGTTGTGTGGTGATTGGCGCTTGTATTATTTTAATAATTATATTAATTAACAAAGCGATCAGTAAGCTCCCTAGGTCGTGTAGGGATTGGCGCTTGTGTCATTATTTTATTTTATGATTAATAAAAGCAGACATTAAGTAATATGCAGTGTTCAAAGTTACGTTGCTTTTTCTACTACCTATACATATATGGTTAAGAGAGTATATAATTACTAATTAGTCGTCTGCATTGTCACTATATATACAACGGCCTTAGTTAATTGATTGGTCGGTGTTGGCGCTGAAATTGGAGGCTGGCAGAGTTGGGCTTTAAAGTAAGTGACTGGGCTTAAACTTCTTACCATCGTGGCCACGCTGTATATTTCTTTAAACAGTTGTCAGATGGCGTTATTATTTAGTTTTGTTATTTTAAAAGTACAAATATCTTCAGTTGTTTTACTTTCAGAAACTTATATGGAACTTTGGGAAGGTAAAAGACAAATCTTGATATTGAATTAATGGGGAAATTTTATCACTGCAATGAAATACTGATGGAATGTAGGCTCGATGTGCATGAATTCCGAGGTGCACAACCGACTTATTCAATACCATAGTGAATCCTCAGAATCTTTTTCATCACGACGTTTTTTCATATGCAGGCAGCAAACGAAAGCATAAGTTAATCGCTACCAAAAGTTCTTTCTTTCAGGCCCAACTTTTTCAAAAACTGCACGTTTTGACGTGTTAACTTTCTGGGCGTTTGTTGATGACTGATCCGTCTCATCTGTTTCTGTTTATTCTTATAGCTTTTTTCAATTTTGTTGCCTCTTGGATGAGTAATTTTTCTTACCTCTGCTAATTTTCTTTTATAGCCCCGTCCAACTTTAATATTGTTGTACACTATGTGCATTTCAGTTGAGTTGTTTTAAGTGTAGCTGTATATTTATTACTTCTTAATCTTGAGAGTAGCAACTGGTAAATCTGAGTTGCGAGTACTGGTATCTCTAAGAATTTGTTCAGTAAAGCCTAAAAGACGGCCTGTAGAATCTTTTGGTCTGAAGTCCATAGTATGTCTAGATATTATCACACTGCGAAGAGTTTTATTGTTTGGTTTAATGCTAATAGCTATATCCTTGGATTGTAATACGTCGATAAAAAATGACTCAATATTTTGAATTTTGTAGCTTCTGGTTGGAAAAACAACTACTTGATCGTCTGCGTAAAATTTATTTTTACCTTCATCGATATTTGGAATTAAATTAAAGTTTAAAAATTATACTAGACCAAGAACGTAGTTATGTGCTGATGACTACTCGATAGGTGAAAAATATTGTACTTCGAGAATAGATAATGTTCCTGATAAATTTAATGTTAATGATTCTTTCATCACAGTTTTTCAATGACTCATTTCACTTGAGTAGTAGGATACGTTTATTTAGGCTGATGATGGAGTTTTTTTTACAAAAAAAAGCTTGAGCAAAGATGATCGCAATTATATGTACCAAAGTCTTGGTACCTCTCATTATTATATATGACATCATTAACACCAAAGTATTGCATTAGATCAATTGGGGGACATAGGTTACTAAAACTGTCGAAATACGTCACGTATTGCCTCGGTGTCTATAGGCAACCCAGTAAGTAGCAGGACCATCCTTACTATCGAGATTTACTTCTTTGGCTTTATTTTCTTCTTACTCACTTTACCAGAATTCGTACTAGGGAATGATCCCATGCCGAGTTTGGATTTTAATTTCATGACGCTGGTAATAGTAAAAACAACAGCTTTTTCCCCTTAACTAACGTCCGTGACTTTAAATCTTTGCCACGCCTTTTCAGCGAGAATCTTGTCAGCGGTATTTTTTGCGGCAGTGTTTTCTCGATTCTGAGAATAGGCTATATTGTGTTGTTTGCAAGCCTGATCCAATGGATTGATACCTGAATCTCCACGAGCTAATCTCTTCGCTAGTTTAGTGCCCAGCCCGCAGTATTGATATCGTGGTACGTGCAGTCCTACAGGCAGTTTATTGATAAGTGTGTTTATAAGTCCACAACCATTACGACGATGAATGATCAATACTTTCCAAGGGTTTAACGATGAATGAGCTTAAAAATATAAGTAGAGCACTATTTATAGTTTCATATTTTAGCATACAGTCATCACGAGTTCCGAGAACGGAATATTTTACTTCCTGTCATAAATTTCAACGAACTGATAAGCAAGATTAGAAAATATCATGAATGAGCTTGAAAGAATTAAAGCATACTATTTACAGTATCATGTTTTAGTCTCAGCTAAGTCAGCATACAGCAAACATGAGCTTCGTGGAACATAATACTAAATTTCCTATCGTAATCTCAACAAAATAATAAAAAAAATTAGAAAATACGATGACAGATGAGTTTGAAAATATAAAGGCAAACCATTTACGGTATCATGTTTTAGTCTTAGCTTAGTCAGCATACCATAAACATGAGCTTCATAGAACAGAATACAAAACTTCCTGTCGTGAATTTTGATAATATCGTTAAGCAAGATAAAAAAATCAAACGCCATGGTGATTTGCTACCCGATACGATAAGAGCTATTTTTCGTGGTCCGTTCAACTGTGAAAAAACTAACAGTTTGTTGGCTTTAATTACTTATCCCAACGGATTGAGATTTATATATTTTATATATATTTAAAGTCGCTAAATCTGCCAAAGTATAAGTTTCTAGAACAATCGTTGAATCCCATAGATGGTGTAAAGTATTTTTCATTTAGCGATCATGAATCAGTCATATATCCAAATAAGGCACTACCAAACTCCACAATGATATTCGATGACATTACCTGTCAAAAACAAGATAATGTGAAAGCCTTTTTCTGCATAGGACGTCACAAAAGCGTTGACTGCTTTTATCTTTGCCAATCCTATGCTCAAGTTCCAAAGCTTTTAGTCAGAGATAATTTAAACCTCTTATTGATATTTCGAAAAGATGATATGAATTTGAAACACATCTATAATAATTATGTTAATACTGATATGACGTACAATGAATTCAAAAAATTATGTGTAAACTGTTGGAGAGTTAGGAAACATGGATTTATCGTGATGGATGAGGAAAGAAATATCGATGATAGTCGATATAGAAGAGGATTTGATTATTTTGCTATAAATATGCCTCATATTTATTAAGTGTGTATTAGTCTTTTGTAAACCACCCGGCGGTCAATATGGACGCTTGTCGTCAGGAAAAATACGTTCTTCAGCAGGTTGAAAAAGCTAGAAAAGCTGTGAGATGTAAGCATCAATTGTTCAAGTCGGGAAGAGAATATTTTGAAAAGCAGATTGGAGAGACTTTCAAGCCCGTTACTGACTCGCTTCATAAAATTATCAATGACACAAAGAAAGTGAAAAACGTGCCACTTAGCTCTGAATCTTTACCTAAAAAATCATTCAAGCCTGTTAAACTAAAAATTAGAAAAATCGATATAACAATGGTCCAATCAGCTAATAGTAACAGTGATGATGAACATGCTTTTTCATCGAATGATTCCATCAAAGACTATGATACTGTTATTAGAAATAGCGAGGATGATGATTTAGCCCATGATATTGATAAACATGTACCTATGACTCCATATTTATAAATACTTGATAGAAATGAGCCAGAACTGGATTGAATTTATGGGATAAAAAAAAAAAGGACCACATATACTTGGTGATTTGCCAATATATTTAAAAAATAATCAAATTCAAATAAAAAATATCCAATGACCGATGGATTGATGAAGTTTCTTGTAAAAAAGCATATAAAAAGCATATGGCACCAGATAATATAGTTAAATACAAACAAATCTTGGAAACTTCAAATGCGCGTAAAAAAAATTTGAAAAAAATTAGACAATTCATCCATATAATAGTAATAAATTCAATAATGTTACAGCCCCATTATTTAATCTCACACAAATAAAGAAGAAAATAAAGTTAATACCTTCATTTAAAATTGCTAGGATGAAAAACGGATTACGTTTACTGGGATGACCCTTACGAACTGGTCAATCGGCTAAGATAACTAATGGCAGAAAAATTAGCCTTTAATCCTAGTCGCACTAATAAAATAAATTCAATCGTTAAGGAGCTTCGTGAAGCTGATATTATATATTGAGCTTCGTTATGAATTTTACTACAGTGTCAAAATAAGCATCGACGTATTCGGACGTGGATCAGCTAAGTCGGAAACAAGCTCACCACAGATGGTCAATTTGACTTGGAAAATAAAAGATTGTGTAATGTTGCATTAGCTATTAAATCTCACGATGCTGTAAATCTCACTACCTTACAGGAAGAAAAAAGTTACATTTTGGATGAACAGGAGAAAATAAATCTACTATTAAACAATTTAAGTGATGTATTCTCAGAAACAATAATAAATTTGCGGAGTGAAATAAATATAGTTACTGAGATGGTAGCACGCATATCCAATATTACTTTAGAAGATAGTGAGGAAAGATAGAAGCAGTAGTGGAAGAGCTTTATAAACCTGAGAGACGCAACTATCTTTGCCGAAAGTTTGATGTTCGGCGTAGATGAAACATGGCAAGCTGATCTTGTGGAGATGATACCTTATGCTCAGGAAAATAAAAGTTATTAATATTTGCTTACAGTTATAGATGTATTTTCCAAGTATGCATGGGCTGTACCCATAAAGAATAAAACTGGTAAAGATGTGAGTACAGCTATGAAGTCAATATTAACAGAGTTCTGAGTACCAAGTAATTTGCAAACAGATCGTGGCAAAGAATTTTACAATGCAAATTTTCAAAGTCTCATGCCAAATAACAAAATTAACTAATACTCAACGTACAGTCACCTGAAAGTGTCTATGTATGAGCGATTCATCGTACACCAAAGCACGACATGTGGGAAAATTTCAGCTTATGTGGCATATAAGTGGATTGACATTTTGTCTAAGTTACTAATGGCTTATAATAATCGAAAGCATCAAACGATAGCTATAAAATCAAAGGATGTCAGCTGCTAATGAAAATGAAATTTTAAAAAATTTTCATCAAGAACAATAGGGATGAGAAAACAACTGAAATGTAAAGTAGGAGATAAAGTGCGAATAAACAATACTAAGCAAGTATTTAAAAAGGATACACACCTAACTGGTTGACTGAGGTATTCACTATAGCACGAGTAGCTTCACTAAATCCATCAACTTACCATTTGAAAGATTAGCAAAATCAGCCAATTTCTGGAGGCTTTTATGAACAGGAACTGCAGAAAACCAAATATCCTCATACTTATCTTGTTGAAAAAATTTTTTGTCGATAAGGAAATCAAATATTTGTCTAATAGATGGGCTTTCATAATACCCATAACAGTTAAGTTGATAATAATAAAGAATTAAAATGATATATACTTTAAAAATTATTAAAATTCAGAAATTGTAAAAAATTTGTGTAACACTTGTTATAGTCTTTTAATGTAATCAACTACGTGTGCTAATGAAATATTTTACTATACTTGCAAATGTGATATCCTACATAACATTCATTGAGATAAATAAAAAATCCAAACATGTAACGGATTGTATAATACATTTTTCTCACGTAAGACTAGTTAAAATATATTCGTAAGCACTTTCGTTGCCAATACTATAAAAATCATGAGGCTGTTGCTCAACATTTTCGATCCACTGAAATCTACCATAAGGAAGTTTTTGAGTTATTGCCCAACCATGCAAATTATTTACACCAAAATATGCTTTATGTCTTTCAGTTTTATTTTTTTTTTATAATTTTCCAAATAGTGATTATTAGCTTCTGCATATTTGGCTCATTCTACCTCGTATGCCTTTTTTAATAAACATCAACATATCTATATCAGTAATAAGTTCTAGTAAAATCTGAAAAAAATTCTTGATGAATAACTAAAACACAATTGACATTATATTCTTGTTCATAAAACTTACTTGCGTTTTTTTCAACATAGCATCCCAATGAAGCCTGGAATAGTAAAATAGTGAGCAGCATCTAATTTATTAGCCTTAAGGAAGTTATTTTTAAAGTTTTCTACAGTATCATACCACTCTAAGTAAGATCCCAACTTATCAAACGACGTCGGCAAAAATCTATGCGAGTCAATGAAGCGTAAGTTTATACTTGTCCCCTTAACGTACTTCGTCAAAGAAATGTATTTT
Source organism: Copidosoma floridanum (assembly GCF_000648655.2). The sequence goes on from NW_019379474.1 coordinate 157,669, forward strand.
TCTTTTGTTTGAAGTTAAACTTGTACTCTTCTGGGAAAGCCAGTTACAAGTTCTTGTATAAGTGAGTGGGCATCATAATTACTGAGATTATGGAAAACTGCTGATACTGCTCGTGAGTCATGATATTTGAGATTACATACATTCTGAGCTGGGTCTCGATATCTGCTTTAAAAAAAATGAATTTTAGCTTGCAGAAAAAATTTTTCTCAGTTAAAAAAGTAATAAATGTAATACTCACAATTTAGTAAAATGATAATGATCATTAACTTTTTAATAATTTTTAATAGACTTCTTATATGTGTGACATATATCAGCATCGAAAAAATCAAGGTCCTCTTCTTTAGTTAATGATCTCATTGGCACTGGATTGTTTGCATGCTTTTAATCTAAGATGAGATTTCGCATTTCTTTCACAGACCAAGTAGCCGGATCTTCACTGCTTTAAGTTTTTTTTCTGTTTCAAATGTATCGTGATTTCGCGTTATCAAAACTGCACTTTACATATTATCCAACACTAAATACTTATAGGTGTTGTATTGCAGGCTCACTATTATGCACAGGTTTTAAGAAATCATATCTTGGCAAGCTTATTCAACACTTATTTACTTTAACGCACTCCACTGTATGTATTTTTAACTTTTCATCAGTTGTGAAGTAATGAAGACAGCGGTCACGAATATATATATTTTATTTTCATGTCTTGTTATAGAACTTCTTACCGGGCCAAATAAGTCTTTGATCCAAACGTAATGGTATTTTATATCATTATCAGCACTATTATCACTGTCTTGGCTTTCTTCTAAATGTTCTTCTCCACCTTCTTCTACCTCATCTTCATTCACTGCCTTAGCATTAAAAAATCACCATGTTTTTCGTTAATATTTTTTCTTGCTTTTTTTGATTTTTCTTTACTATGTGTATCAATATAACAATTTTGTATAAGCAGCAAGTTAATATGTTTCTCCCTTTTTTCTGATGTCAAATGTAGGGGTAAAGTTTCATAACTATTATTACTTTTCTCCAAAAAATATACGTTAGCAGACACATCATTCTGTTTTCCAAATTTTGTAACTTGCTTAGGCTGCACTGGAAAGGTAATCCCCTCTAAATTGTAACTGTTCCCGTATTGTGTATAATTTGAAACTCTTTGTGCATTTTTATTCACTGGACGTAAAGCTGACAAAGTGCTCCATTAAAAGCATTGCTGATCTGCATTCTGCACATTCACGCAAGGTTTTTTTTTCTCGATAGTAGTAGGGAGTTCTATGTCAGAACTACCACTCATTGCATGGTTCTTATTGACATTTATTACTAAATTTAAAATTGAGCGTGGAGTCCACCCAGAATCGCTCTCCTAAAATTCTTCTATGCCTGTAAAAATTGGCTTCTTGACATTTGTTTCGAACCATTAATGTAGATTTGTTGTATGAAAATTACAATCTGACAGTGTTTAAATATTTAACTTTGACAGACTTTGTGTCATTTTTCACCATCAAAAACTCTGCTGCTAATACTGTATTAATTTTTAAAACATTCTGCTTTTCAAGAATTTTTCGCATTTTTAAAATAAACATTTTTTTTGCAGACTTTGCTGAATTCGCTGTGTCTTTTCGCACCCTACATCCACGTGTACGCATGCGCCTCGCTTGCTTCGCTCGCTCGGAAAAAAAACTTGGACCTTATAAGTACCGGACAGTAGAGTTGCCTACCGTGCGTGCGTGTCCACTATATCCACGTAAGTACGTGAATATACGGTGCGAATAGACACTACGTATGGAATTTTACATCTAAATGCCTACTATTTGCCATAAAAGGCGTTCTTATGCGATTTTTAGAAGTACTAGTAAGATCTTTACATGTTCCAGACTCATCATCATCTTAAGTGGCTGATTCTTCATCGAGTCCTGACCCTCGTACTTCTAGCATTTTATAAAATGCTGCCAAGAACGTGAATATTGACACTCAATATTCAACAACTTTTTTCATTGGCAATGACAATTTTGCAGACAGCTTAAAGTTGGAAATACTTTTAAATACTATTTCACTATTATCAATAAAATCTCGTATCTCAGTCATATTATCACTGTATGACAAGCGTTGGCATCCTATTCATGCTATGTCACAAAAAATCACGAAACGCTTCATGGCGTCGGCATTAGCAAAATTCTCGCAGAGTTGCTTCATCATGCTTACAGCTTGCTTTAACGCATGCAAATAAATGGCACGCTGCTTGAACTTTTCTTATATACTGATTTACCTCTGCAAAAGCGATACGAGTGATAACTAGTGGTGACTAGCAGTTGTATATAAAGAGATCACATATCGATAGAGGGCTTAGTTGACTAATAATTGTCACAACGTTGAGATGCCAAAACACGAGATTGATGTTCAAGGCTTTTAAACTATGCACAACGAATTCATTTTCAAAGAGGTCGCTATTATACCTTCACAAAAAAATTATATCCAGTCAGTTTTTGTCTTTAAGCACCCATATTCATGAGCATAACTCTTGCCTAAGAACAAATGTAAAAATCGATGGTTGGAGTTTAATTATCACGATCTTCCTTGCAGCTCGGAAAAAGTTCCCTACAAGGATTCTAGCTATAACCTTTCGAGCAATTATTAGAGAAGATGATATTATTAACTTAAAAGGTCTTAAAAAATTTAATGGTTGCGCCGTGTACTATTTAATAGGTGCATTACTCATAGTATGATCCACAAGCTTTACCAAATATTTGAGTAATATAACTATTTTTATAGGTATACTTATGATGTCAAGCAGTGTCCATCTTCAGAAAAAATTCGTATGAATGATATCTAATGCGTGAATCACCAATTTAATTTAGCTAATTGGACTGCGCGAAATGATACGGCTTTAAAAAAATAGAATTTAAAAGAGCAGCAACGACAAAACCCCTTTAAAACAACTTTACCCTATTAACTAACTCTATTCGCTGGTGGGGTACCGAGTTAAAGATAAGTAAGCCAACGTTAAGATACGCATTTAGTAATGAAATGCATACATATTTTCTCTGGCAACTCGCATCATCCAATGTGCCTGCTTTCGAGAAAAAAAAATATCATGCTGGTACATAATACGCCTGAGTAAGAAGTGGTAAATCATCGGTCACAGTGTTATGTCCGAACTTCTATAAGTGAAGGGTGGAACTCATGGATTCGTTCTACAAACAAATAAATTTAATTTTTTGTTCGACGGCAACCAGCCATCGGCCCAAAGGACTTATTTGCTTTTACTTACAGTATACTTTTCTTTGAAATCGTTGACTCGGCGTTGTGGTGTTAGGTTTCACCGAGCAATACGTATGGAATGGTGTACGCTGAGCTAGCGTTGACTTATTGATAGAGGTTATGTCTTATGTCATACGGTAGTAGCGTATCTTATTCGTCTTTTTATTTCACCTCCTTCTAAAGGTCTTTGTAATAGTGTCTATTTTATTTTTCCTCGATATTTAATTTATTCGTTAAGGTAAGAATTATGTGTCAATCAGTTAGAATTACTAGATCTTAAAATGTTTCATATAATTAAGTAATTGAAATGTTTTTGGATTAAGAAAATTAATTTAATCAACAACCAAGTTATGTCTTATCTGATAATTTAATAAATTTAGAAAAGCGTGAAATAGTTAATTTTACAAATAGTATACATAATAAAGTTTCGGACTCGCATTTACAATGTCATACAATTTGTAGTTGCCTTAACTTAACTTACTTCTATGATCGTTGATTAGCCGCTGATAGCGCGCACGTAGTCGCAAGATCTTACAAAGTTGACCGCAACGATGTTCCTAATCCTACACAAGAGCTCTCGTGGCGATGACAATAATTAGGCTTCTGCTTTTGGAACCCAAGTCAACAGTACTTTCTTCCTTGTTTCTCCTTGATTCACTTTTTAGGTAAGTTTACAGTGGCCTGGTTTGCTCAAGCTTTTCTCACACAGCTTAGTCACCGAACTAAGTCTTTCATTTGCTTGAAATGCACGCTTTTAATACGTAGCTTAACCACCGAACTAAGTCTCACATCTGCTTAAAAGACGCAACAGAACTCACTCTATAACCTTCATAGTTTGGAGCACTTGATAAAGAAGAAAATGCGAATATTTTTATGTGCGAGGAGTTTTTGTACTCTTGCGTTCAAGGAGGACGCTTCAAGTTGGGGATCCGAACGACCAATCAGATCTTAACCTAATCACCCTCGGCTGACACGATCACAGTCGTGGTGCAATAATTTCACAGTAATTAATGGTTAAAACTGCTGATCCCTCGGATTTTCATATTAAGTATTAAGTACAAGTTGCTGTCGAAATTGTGTATGATATTTCTTGTGTTCATTCGCAGTAAAGAATGTTGAAATTGTTGATTAATCAAATTATTTGGTGTACTGATGGGTATTAATTTTGTAAGATAAGCGTTTTATAAGATTGCTTGAGGTTGCACGTGTAGTTCGAGTTTTGCGATAGTAGCTTATTTCAAAAGAAGTTATATGTCACGCGATTGCAGAAAGCAGCGTGGCCCAATCCCGCCTCATCCACTGCCTCTATCAAAAGTTGTAACTTTCTAGGTCTATTTCGTGCCTTGTGTAACGATAAATAGAGATATACCATTAAAATACATCATTTTTTAACGAAATCTTGCAAGTCAAAGATTTAGCAAAGATTAAAGACAAAAAGTAATCAAAGTCCAAGCCGTAGGTTAATCTCAAATAGAAGGTTCAACAGTAGAAATAAAATTTTCCTCGTCACCTAGTTTTGGCAGGTTTTTGCTAATGCATAATAAATAAGACATGAGTACAAACACTTACTTCTTTAGTCTTACTTTTTTTTTAATGATTTATTTTAATTAACATTCTATTTAATTACATTGAAGAAAAATAGAATTTTATTTTCATCAAGAAACCATCAACTTGTTTTCTGGAATAAACAAATAATTATTTAATCGGAATCATGCATGTACCTTATAAGATGATGCCATTAATGGCAAAGTTGAGATATTTTAATTATAAAAAAGACTCTACCTGTTCTGACAAAAAAACTTCAAAGTTTGTTACAATAAAACCTAAACTTCAATCTACTTTTCGACGAACAGTTCAGAATCAAGTGAACCATACAAATAAAAATAAAGAGGAGTTACCCGATACATAAACAAGTGATAAGTATTATGACAGACATATTTATTCGTGTATGGAATTGAAGGTTATTATGGTCGGTTAGTTACGATAAGAAAAATAAGAGAATAAATTATAGCGTTCTGGAGAAAATACAAACTGCACCTACACCCCCTACTGAACACTATGATGGCACTTACTTGAATCAAAAACAAATAAAGTTGATTCCGTCATCTCCTTAAAATTTGATCTCTCTTAGTAAAGTCAATAAATTAATTGATAAAACAATGTACATATTTATTGCTAACGGAATGCTACGAGAGCCAAGTTTTCTATCAACAAAACAGAAATTGTCCTGCAAAAATAAATTACGCAACTCTAACGATGAACTGTACAAAATTACTTTATCACCTATTGAACAAAATAGTAGTGAAAATAAAGACGACCGTCAATTTCATTCAGAAAACGTAGAAAATGAAACTGACCAAGAAAACTTTCAATGAAAATATTTTATTTGAAACGAGCCATACAGAAGTATTTAAGTACCCGTAGGGGTTTAACTTATACCAAAGATAATTACACCTATTTTACTTCAGAAACTGTAGGTCTAAAATCAAGAAACAATAAATTACTTTTATAATCAGATATTATTTTGAGTAAAAAAATTATTTGATAAAAAACCAAAATTACGAGATGTCATTTTCACTAGTATTGAATAAAAACTTTTATGTCTGAATAAGACCTAGCTCTTTATGAACGTGCTTTATAGTAGATGACAATACTAGTGCGCAAGGAAGGCGATTGACGCGTTCGTGTCAGTCACATAACCTCTCGCATGTGTGGTGTATGCAACTTTTCGACACGCCATGCACGAAGAATGAGATTTAGAGCCATCTAATGTGGATCTGCAAAGACCTTGACGTACACATTCACTCGCACGAGTACGCAGCACATGCTGTGAGTAGCGTGTGTAAACCGAGGTCTTTAGAGCCACAACAGATGGCTCATAATCGAATCCCCGCGCACAGCGTATCGAAAAAAATATTGCAAGTTCTATCTGAGCAAAAGAAGTTAACACTATGTGTTTCAAGGAAAGGTTAAATCACTGATAATCACACTAGAGGATAAGTGCTATTAGTTTTATTTGAAGAATTACATTGTCTTATGAATACAGTACTCACGAAGTTCAACCATCGTGAGTACTGAACTAAATTTTCTTATTTTTTTTATTCGTTTTTTAAGTTTTTGTTTAAGTGAACTACATGAATTCAGTACTTATTTTTAAAGAGCTTCGTTCTTCCTATGGGTCTGGGGACCCCCTTGTTACCTGAGAAATTGTGTGTCTATATACTCATGTCATCTTTAAAGAACTTCGTTCTTACCGTGGGTCCCACGACCCATTTATACCCCCTGGTTTGTTTCTCCTAATTTTTTTTTTTTTTTTTTTTTTTTTTTTTTTTTTTTTT
>NW_019379474.1:166544-195776 GCF_000648655.2 Copidosoma floridanum
ATCAAGGGATCGATTCTAACTTTCTGCAGATTTTTTTTAGTGCAGTTCATCGTTCTGGTTTAATTTCTTTCATTTATGTTTTATTTAAATTAATAAACAATGTTTCAAACACCTCTTTTCCTATATTTTAGAATAAATATATGTTTAATACTGATTCTATTAAATTAAATAACTAAACAAAATTAACGAAATAAGATTTAAAACTTCTTTTTGTACCCAGAATATAAATACGTATCAAGAAAGAGAATTCCAATAATACAGTAAAAATTATTCCTAGCCACATGATCATGAGACAAGCACCACTAGAATTGGCAAGATGGGTTTCAACCAAATTATTGGGATTTATTAATGCAGATGATAAAGATGAAATAATTGAAAATATAATAAAACTTAACAACTCTACACAAACAATATCATATTTAGAGGCAAAACAAAGTTGTGTTATACAATTATATGTCAAAAAAATATGTATGGAGTTAGAGAAAATTAAAATATATAAAGAAAAAGTTTTAAAAATTGGCAAGTTAAACGGAAGAAGCATGATGTTTGAAGAATTACAATAGAAAATTTGATATAAAATAGAAGTATTAAAGTAGACCAGATTTTTAAAGAAATCCCTATTGTTGAAGTTAAATTCTTACAAAACGTTTATTAGTGCAGTAGAAGGCATGTCACAGGGACACCTTCATCCGTTTGTAATACAAAATGAACAACTATCATAAATTTGTAATGAAATTTATTTATCAAAATGAGAATAGACTACCTTGAGACGATTCAAGCGTAACACTTATACGGCTGCATGTACCGTCTGAAACGACTGTGCAGTAGTTATAGATGGTTAAGCCGAAGTTAAACTTAGGTTTTCTTTAATAGGTAAAGAAAAGATCAGTATTTCACCAAAGATAAAAAAGTTTTATTTTGCTGTCGAGAAACACCTATTTTTTGAGATAATATACATAGTCCTTGTGAATTCTCGTTGTTTATAAGCCGATTTACAGAAGCATTTAAGCCTTGCAAAATAGCATTATATCCACTTACACCGTAAATTTAGATAAGTTCTCATTCTTAATTTTTTCAGCTGTTTTACCTCAAGCTCGATTGAATAGGTAAAGATTTTCTCATTTTTACGTACTTCTTAATAAATTTTTTTGAAATGCAATATTGAAATATAGTTATTCTACGTACTGATCCGCAAGTGATTGCTTATCAATTTCTTATTTAGTGTTAACTTGGAGGACGACTATAATTAAGCTAATCTATTTTATGGCTCTGGATCTCATGGAAGCCAAGACACACACATGTGTGTTTGTTGATTTTCAATCTTTGGTATACTTGTTATTGATAGAAGGGCATGGATGGTTTCAAGAGTGCTTAAAAACAAAAGTGCCGCCATCTACATATGGTACATATGTAATGAGATGAAATACGATGATAATTGTATTAAAAAGATTTCTTGTATATCTCTTGAAATCGCATCAAATTTCGAACTTATTAACAAAAATTAGAATTATTTTCGAAAATACCTACTCCAAATCGAGCTTGAAGTAAAACAGCTGAAAAAATTAAAAATGAGAACATATCCAAACCTACGGTGCGAGTGAACATGCGGCTCCTCAGTAGCTGAAGCGGTAGAACAACTGTGTGGAAAACAGAAGGTTGTGCGGTCGATCCACACCTTGGGGGGATATTTTTCTCATTCTTACTTATTTCTTAACGAATTTTTTTGAAATGCAATATTGAAATATAGTTATTCTACGTAATGGTCTTCAAGTGATCGTTCATTAATTCTTAATTTATAATTTTTACCCTTACATCGGCATTAAAATTATTTATGGAAGGAAAACTAGCAGTTTTTAAAATAAGATGCAAATAGTAAACGTTATGAATGTAGTTTTCATTTTAGAAATGTTGAAAGATTTCAATCAAGAAAATAATTTATCAACAAATTACGAAGAAAAAATTGTAGCAGAGGTATTGTTTAATATTATTTTAAGTTCTGTAGAAGTAAGAGGTATGGATGTTAAAGTGGAAGAGTCATTGCAATCTGACGATAGTTTATACCATCTGATGATATTTCTATGGATAACAAGTAAGAAAATGACGTTAACCACGAAGGTGTATATAAAAAAGGTGACTAAAATGTATAAAAACAAATAATTGATTGCAATATTTTTAAAAAGCTGTGGAATTTTTGACAAGTAGTACTCAAATAAAAAGTTTTGCTACGGTTGAACACCAATTTAACAAATTGAAAACATCTAGACAACTATATAGATGAAAAGATGAAATTGATGCAAATGGCAATAGAATAGATTTTGTTTAAGGATAATTAAGAAAGAATGTTTGGAGAAATTTAATGCAGCAAGAGATAATAGAGTTGCTAGAAAGAGCTTCAAAAACGACGTTAAAAGATTTTAAAGCACCAAAAAAGTGGCTGCAGCAATTTAAATATCGATGTAATATATTGTCGCAGAAGATTACTTAAGTAAATACAAAAAAAGCTCTTCATAGTACACAAAGTTTTTTTAGATAAAAATGAAGTGTTTCCCATAGCTGTTAAAAATTCCATGAAGAAATATGGTTGAAAGCAAGTATACAATTCAGACCGAAGTGGATTTAATTATGAAATACACAGTGCCTGTGCACTTAATGTTGAAAAATAAAAAATATCTTGAAGGAATCGTTCAATCAGTGTATTGAACAACCCATTCCTACACAATTTAACCAGTCATATCAGCTGAAGGAAAACTTGTGTCCTATTCTGTTGGTTTTACAAGAAACAAACAGCGAATATGGATCAATTGTAAAAAGTAATTTATTTTCAATTGAGAACGTGCATGTCATGACTCCAAAATCTAGTAAATTAACTAAGGAAAATTTAAAAATTTGGGCCAGAGATGTATATTTTCAATAAATGACTGCAACAAGTGTATTACTATTAGATTTATTGAGAGGTTACTGCCAAGATGTAATTTACCAAGTAAAACTAGAAACAAATACTTTTATACTATTATAAATTCCTGAAGGTACAACAGGTCAATTTCAACCACTTTATGTGCATGGCTTTCGTACGTAGAAAAATTTTATACGTACTTTTTAAGATACTGTCTAACTCTTAAGCGAAGATGTTAATTTACACGATAGAAACAACATGAATAAAATGCAGTCACCCATGCATAACCAACTGTCAAGTCCCAGATAAAAAAAATCATTCTTATATGCTTGGTATACAGCAGGTTACATTAAAGATCGGCCAAAGAAAGGACTAAATCCAAAAGAATTTTGTTTCAACTCTGATTATGAAAATGTGACATATGTGGTAAAAAGGCTATTATAACGTACTTGTGATACAAAAACACATTATGTTCAATCCATTTTTTTAATGATTATCATCATTGTACATAATATAATGAGTAATTGTATGTTATGATAAGTAACAATTCTAACATAATATAACATACATATTGTACACAAGAATTAAACTAGCTACATACGAGTCAACAAAAACAATTAATGCAGTTCAAGATATGTTTTCTTTTTTAATTCTATGATTATTAATGAGATCATCGCAGATTCATTGAGCATAATAGAATTAATGATTGTATTGCAATGATGTTAACCGTTTATTGCGTGCAAAAATAAACAAATAAGTTGATTTACACATCAAGTGTGATTCTCTAAATGTATTGAGGTCTATTTGTTCAGTTTTTATTTAAAAAACGACCCTGTGCCACCAAGCCGATGGTGATCTCAAGCAGCTTTAACTTTGTTTCTTTCTAGGCTGGTGGTAGGGAGGCTGTCGTGTGTGCTACGAGTGCAGTAGTAGTCAACCAACCAGTTTTTTCTTACGCTGCATAGCCGCATATGCGTGCGTTATACACGAGCGCTGCCTCCCGCCCCGACACCGTGAGTGCTCTCCCCTTTTTCTCTGAGGCTTCGTCCCGTACTTATCTTCTCTTCTTTGCTCTCGCTCGTTCAGGTTTGTGTCGGAGACATACCTTAGTACCTTACGTAAGAAGCAACTTGCAGCAGAAGCAGCTCCAGAGCTGTCGTTTCTTCGTGCAGTTCGTCTGTCTTATCTTACTACAATTTGCTGCTTGAGTCCAGTCCTCAGCTTGGTGAGCCATAATCCGTTATTATAAGATAAAACAAGCCTTCATTGACTTTGTTTCTTGTTGAAAAATATGTGCTCTTATGGAGTATTATTTGGAATTGTATTTATTAAATACAGATTATTATTGTGTATTAATATTCTCTCGAGTTGATTTTATCACAATAAGACCCTCGCACGTTGGTTTTATTGTTTTATTCCTGCATCTCAAATTCCATACTAATACACGTATTACTATCCTTACCATTCTTATCTTACCATCCGTATACCATCCTTATATTATTACATCATGGTCTGATCTGTAATTACAGAAATATTAATAAAAGGTTATTGTACACCCATAAACTGTTTTTTTTTTTCCATGAATTTGTTAAATAATAAAGCTAGTAAAATTCTTTAAGTCTTAACCACTGATCCTTTGATGTAATTGATACGTTAAAAGTGAGGTTGCCGTATTTCTAAAGATTTTTTTTAAACATTATTTTATTTTTTTTTTATTTTTTTTTTTCAAATCTTGTCGTTACAATTTAGTTGTTACATCGAAAAATGATACCAACAACAATTTTCTTGCAATTAACTAACTGTGCTGGTGTTGTTACTCACAATTGTACCGTTGATTTACTGGTATAAATAAGTGGACCAAAATAACAACTATACTTGTATAACTACTCATGCATGCTGAGAGTGAGCTTACATCAGTGGAACTTAAAAACAATTTATAGGTTTCGATACCAGTGCTCTTAAAATAAGAAATTTACCATTGGTAGTATTTTTTATGTACCAAAAAAACTTTATAGAGAAATAGAATATAAGGAAAATACTATGGATCTCTTCTAATCATGAAGTTTTGGAATTCCTGAAGCATATGTACATTGGACTGTGGCTATCTACTTTTTTCTACAGCCAACCGTTGCCTCGTTTGATTATCTAACTTTTTCACTTTTCCGACTTTTAAAAACAATAAGTAGATTTTTTCTAGTGATGTCTGGATCTCTAGGGGAGTTCTTTTTGAAGGAAAGTCAATGCCTGGTCAACTCATCAGCTAAAGTCACTATTGATTTCAAAAAGATCGGTACAACAAGTCAGATGGTTTATTGGATAAGATTCTTTTATTAAACCTTATTATAGCTAGAGTGTGCTTGTTGTGAGATTGAATTAAGTTTTCAGCAATGGAAATTTAGACTAGCTCGAAAAAAATATGTTGTAGAGAATCAAACAATGCCAATCATTTGTAATAAAATTGAACAAAAAATGTTTTCTGCTAAGACTTTTAAAAAAATGACAAAAATGGTGAAACTCGGTTTGTGGTCGTAAACGAAAAATAACCCTTAAAATAAAAAAAAATAAAAATATAGGAGTATTCGTTTCAAAAAGACAAATAAAATAAGCTCCGATCGATCCCAATTGGTCCAGTGATTTTCTCTAGGCAAAAACCTCGTTTTTGAGCCGATTTACAAAAATTAATAACTCTCTTTTGCATTAACATTAAGAGCTGAAATTTGGCAGAGTTGTAGCTTTAGTAGTCTTCAACAACCACACCAAATTTCAGCAAGATCGGATGGATAGTTTTTCAAATCGCAGCTAAATGCAAAAAAGGTACTCTAGCAAAACGGCCTTATAAAACTTGTTTACAACGTTAGATGAAATTTTTTACGGGATCATATTCTTCTTTAATACTTACTCTACAACTTTACCAAAGTATCAAATTTTTTGCTATGTGGAAGTTGCTTAAAAAATGATAATCCGCATGGGAATTATTTGTGCACGGCGGTACGGCGCGTGAGGGGCAATGAGCCGCCGTAGCCGCCAGTTCATAAACCACTTCCACTCTCTGAAGCTTGAGTCCGTTGTTGTCAACCAAGTACGTTCCAACTGCAAGCGCTCTTAAAAATAACGATAGCTCCGGAATGAATAACCAACTTCCACACTGCAAACAAATTCGATACTTTGGTAACCTGTAGAGTAAGTATTAAAGAATATGATCCTGCAAAAAATTGCATCTAACGTTGGAAACAACTTTTTTTTAGGCCGTATTGCCAATATACCTTCATTTTTTTGCATTTAGCTGCGGTTTGCAAAAACTATCCACCCGATCTTGCTGAAATTGCGGCACCTCGTAAATAGTACCCACAAAGATGAATGATCAAGTCATCTGAGGAGAACTTTGCCAGGTGCCCGCACGAAAAGCTCGCATACTTGGGGAAAAGGAGAATAAGTATGGAAAAAAAAAACAAGGAAGGTACAAATTAGGAACATAGGATAATTGAAAATTCAGTATACGTGTAATCTAAATACTACTATTTTCAACCTACTAAAAGCTTCATAAAGGTACCTAATTTCCTCACGAAACTGAATGTTTTAAAAAAAAAAAAAAAAAAGACGTACTCATCGACACTGTAAGGCTTATGAAAATTATTTAACTATTTAATTAGTCCTTAAGCATAGTTACTATTTTCCAACTTTTATTTTTCTAGTACTACTAGGGTGTGTCAACTGGTTGTTTAACGTTCAATGTTGTAGTTCCATCTGATGTTAAATATTAGCATCTACAAATTGATGTACTAAATATTTGAACGAACATTTTGACATTCAAGCTACATGAATTTAAAAATAATCAGTTATTAATTTTTAATGAAAATTTGGAGATGAAGATCTTAAGTAGTTCTCATTATAGACCCATAAGTATTACATTATTTGCATAAAAAGTATAAAGGGTCTGTTTGTGCAAGAATATTTATTCGTTTTTTAAACTGCATTATTCAAGCTGCTTTCTTAAATGATAAAATAACATAAGAAAACTGCATATTATTTCTCGTTTGATGAAAAATATTTATTCTTTTGCATAATTTTTTCCAGATACGCTGCGGCATTTAACGGATATTGTAATTTACGGTATGATGACACAAATCCAGAAAAGGAAGAAAAAAAGTTCTTTACTGGAATCTTAGATATTGTAAAATGGCTTGGTTATGAACCTGCGAATATTACTTACTCCTCTGATAATTTTATTACTTTATTTCAATGGGCAATTGAATTAATTGAAAAAGACTTAGCTTACGTGTGTCATCAGAGTATTCTTCAAATAAAAGGATTCAACCCACAGCCAAGTCCTTGGCGATACAGATCTTCATCAGAAAGCTTAAATCTTTTCCAAGATATGAAATATGGATTGATAGACGAGGGTGAAGCAACATTACGTATGAAAGTTACTCTAGAAGAAGGGAAGCAAGATCCAGTTGCATATCGAATCAAGTACTCTTATCACCATAGGACAAAAAATGATTGGTGCATTTATCCTACGTATGATTTCACCCACTGCCTTTGTGATAGCATTGAAAATATTACTCATTCATTGTGTACAAAAGAATTTCAATCAAGAAGATCTTCTTACTATTGGTTATGTAATGCTCTTGATATCTACTGTCCAGTGCAATGGGAGTATGGAAGATTAAATGTTAGTTATACTGTTATATCAAAAAGAAAAATTTCTAAATTGATAGAAAAAAAAGTAGTTGATGACTGGGATGATCCAAGACTGTTTACCCTTTCAGCCTTACGACGTCGTGGTTTTCCTCCTGAAGCTATTAATCAGTTTTGTGCTCAACAGGGCGTCAGTGGAGCACAATCTATTGTCGATCCTTCTGCTCTTGAAGCAAACGCTAGGGACTATTTAAATATTACGGCAAAACGATACATGGCCGTTATAGAACCCCTTAAATTGACAATATGCAACTACCCGTACAGCAAACCTAAAACTTTGAACATACCAGACTTTCCCGCTGGAACTAAGGAAGGCAGTCATCAAGCTGTTTTCGATCACGTCATCTACATTGATTCTTCTGATTTTCTGGAGGTTAAGCTCACTTTATTTTCTAATTTTTCTAAAATATTGGCTGTTTTATCCTGTATTTTATTTAGCTTAAGAATTGTGATTTTTTAAATTGAAATGCTGGCTCATTACAAATAAGTAAACATGATCCTGGACAACTTTTTTTTCATCGAACATAATAACTCAATACCTTAGTAATAAACTCAAAAATCTACTCCTTATTTCGAAATTAACTGACTTAAAACATACCTATTTTTCAATCATAGAAATTTTTAACAATTTACGATGCTATCGAAAGGTCGATTTAAAAAAAAAAATCTTTCAATAACCCTTCTATAATGCTTTCTTTCTCTAAACGTGAGGCAAGGAATATCATTTATAAAAACTTAAAATATTTATAATTTTTTCATATAAAAGATAATTGTATAAAAAACAACTTGAAAAACAAACAATTTTAAATAGCCCAACATATCTACATAGTCCTTTAATCTTCATCAGTTAATTAACTTTTGCCAAAACTTGCGTAGGAAAGCGAATAAAAAATAAAGTTTCTTTGTTAATTTGTGTTTTCAAAAAGTAAAACTTATTAATAAAAAAAGGGCATAGTGGCATCCTGTCTAAATACATCCTTTATTATAGTCCCAGAATATAATTATTTGTGACATGTTTCTCATACATATGCCAGTCTATCAGGCTAAAATTAATAACAAAATTTACATCTCACAACACCAAACATAAATAAAAATAGACAACAATTTAAGAGATCTTTTATCTTGAATTCACAAGTTAGTCACATTAAAAAGGTACACAGAAATTTATATAAATATGTTTTTTGTTACAATGAGTTTTTCTATTTAATTAATTGATGAAGCATGTTACATACCTATATTTTTATAGTATGTTCGTAATTGTATATTTATGTACAGTAACTAACTGAAATTCAAAAACCATCTGCAGCCAGTGTTTTGCCCCACGCGCAACAGCCTTTGCTTGACAGTTTTTGAACGAAGTTTCTTTTATCGCGTTATGAGTTTTGGGCGCATGGAAGCTAGACCGAAAAAGTGTAACAAGACTTTTTTCCGACCCTACTATAGTAATACAGCCGTGTATTAAGCTATATACATTGCTGCAGGCAGCTCTCTCTCTCTCTCTCTCTCTCTCTCACTTTCTTCACCTCGCGCTATTGCACCGTACATGATTTCACTGGCTGTAAAAGTGGATGTTTAGTTTATTGCCCAAAAAGAAAAAATACGATTCAATCGCATGTTTTTTAGTAAAGAACAAATTGCTTATTCTCCTATAGAATTTCCCCAGAAATACGGGAAAAGTGGTTTTGTCCAAATCAGAAGTTAACATCATTTATTTATTTAAAAACTTGTGATTCGTTGCCAATTTTTTATTTAGATTTTTGCTTTTATCTCTGCTTTTGTTACTCGCAGAATAATTTTACGACCGCCAATCTTTTTGTTATCAAGTTTTTTACTTAATTAACGTCTTTGTAAATTCATTATTTATTATTATAACACACTAATAGTATCAGAAGGTGAAAATTTTTTTTTGATCAGTATAGAAAAAAAAACTACCATGTCTATGAACCACATTTGAAAGTAACCTTGAGAAAACATAAGTATAGCGTTGCACAATAAAAATTTTTTTTTAAAATTAGGGAATAATTATTAGTTTTTGTTAATTAATTTTTTATAGTGATAATTTTAAAACATTAAAAACCTAATTGTTGGTATACAAGAATAATTATGCTGTTGTGTTGACACAGTCACAATTAATGTTTTTTTTTCTGCTTTCGTAGGACATGTGCTAACACAAAAAATGTATGACTGTACTCGAACCTAATACTCAAATACTTTAAATACTCAAATAACTGATATTTCATCCTACACTTTATGACTGTACGTCGCCAACGTCTACAAAAACGCGAACAAAACTTCGTTCTGACCGGATATCCATGGACCCCTCAAGCTTGGTAAATTTTTATATGTTGAATGTTATTTTGGTTTTAATGCTATAATGTCTCTACATATGTAAATAGAGTCAGTTGCTTGTCTGTGCGTAAAAATCAATAGTATTTAACTTAATTTTTTTAAATCACGCGTAATACATAAAGTTCTTTACCGAAGAAAAAAGGACTTTTTCTACAAAAATTCGCAAAAATTTTTTTTTTTTTTTTTAAATTCTTTCAAAGATTGTGACAGCCCTTAAAAGATTTTAAAAATAGGAGACGAAATATAGACTTACAATTATTACAGAAAATTTGCTGAAAAAGAAAAGAGTTGTAAAAGTTAATTATTTGACAAGTATAGAATTCTCATAGGATACAAAAAAGTTAGACTTCTGGCTAAAGGCGTAAGGAGGATGGAAAAAAGGAATATAAGAACAAAGGGACAGAAAAAAGTACCGAAATGTGGCTTAAAATAAAATAAAAACTTATAAAAACAAGGCCCTTAAAATATAATCTAGGTGCATAGCTGACATAAAAAGTTCAAGATGACTACAAAATACTTGTACGAACTTGATATTATTGCACTGCAAGAAATATGGATGAAAAAATGTAACAAACGTGCTTGATAAGGGAAACTAGATGAAAGTTGTAAATAAGAAAAATTGTGCGACCATAAGAAAAAATAAAAAAAGAAAAGAAAAAGAAGACTTTGTAGAGGAAGGAAGAGAAAAATTGTTGAAAAAACAGAAGTTATACTAAGAAAATATGAGATTATGACAACGGGATCCATTTTAAGAGATATTACTAAGCTAAGCATATTTTTTGTTCATGATAATGTTAAAGTTTATATTGAAATAGAAAAATTTAAAAGTTGAGTAAAAGAAAAAAATTTTAAATGTGACTATTTTAGGCGATCTTAACACGTGAATTGGAGAATGGCAAATCAACAATGTTAGAAAATAGGAGTAAATGGTTGAATTGCGCTATCGTACGAGTAACACGTATGGATCAGACGCGACGCATACAAGTGATCCCCTAGTGAGAAAAAGTGGAAAAAAGTGAAAAAGAAGCATTAACAAAAGATCAGACGGAGTTTATTAGCAGGAACAGTTATTGAAAGCTTATACGCCCATATTTCTAGAAAATATGGGAAAATTAACTGCGGTGAAGAGGGTGACCGGGAACGCGAAAAAGATCGTGGGCAAGACAAAGGAGAAAAGACAAGAGGAAATAAGTAAAACAAGGAGAAGAGAGATGACCGATAAAAGGCATCATGGGAATTGAAGAGACTGAGGAGAAAAATCATACGGAAAACATTTTAGCATAAGAAAGTTCTGGGTTTGAAATTGCAGTGGGCAAGAAGAATAAAGTAGAGCACACGCTTGTCAGAGTACAAAGCGGACCAGGCACAGGGACGTATCCTAGACAGCACCAAGAAGTGGCAGAAAATAAAATTACAGAAAAGAAGAAATTGTCACTAGAAGAAATTGAACAAACAAGTAAAGAAGAAGTAGGGGAAAAAAAGCACTAAGATAAGAAACAGAGTAGTTCTGGTAGTTTGTGTTATGTAATATGATTCGTAGTGTCAGAAATTGTAAAAATAAATTTCAACAAGGAGCAGCAGAGGGCAGAAGGAGTGGTAGCATCAGAGGGTTAGCAAGAGAGGGGCACGGAAAATGACTTGCCGAAAAAGCATCAGAACGGCAAAAGTATACAAAAATACACCTTTACGAGATGGACCGTAAACGCAATGATGGGGTAAATAATAGGACTAAAGAAAAATTTAACAATGGTAACTGAGGACAAAAATACAGTATGCGCAGAGGTACGAAGTTTAAAAGTGGAACTAGATAGGGTTCTTAAAAAAAGGGAAAAGTTATCGAGTAAAATCATATGATAAAAAATAGAGAAAGTTACAAGTAGGTACTACAAATAAATCAAGATGCGAGATTCAATTTTCAAACATTGAGATAGCTATTCCTAAAAGCGCAAATGGTGAAACTAACATTAAAAAAAAATAGGATTAAAAGAATCAGTAGAAAGGGAAACAACACAATTCAGCAAATAACCGAAGAGGTACTTGAGACTAGGGATTTACAATAAATCGATGAACTTATCGAAAACAGAAAAGACTAGCCCCAAATCCCAGAAGCACTTAGAACAAGAGAATCAAAGTTAGAAATGAAAAAAAGACAAAAAAAGGATAAAAGATACCTGTTCGAACAATTTTATTTTTTTTACCAATTGAGAGGGTTCAGTATCTGAAATTTCGGTAATTTTTACTTGTGGATTTATTTTCAAGTCTGTAAATCCGATTCATTTTAATCCACTAAAAACTTTTTTTTATTTTGAATGTAAAAGAGTGAATTTGAAAAAAAATACATCCAAAAAATTTTTTTGTATAATTTCATGGTGTTGAAAACGCTTTGGTTGTTTGAATTAAAGTCAACTATGAAACCTACCACTTAGTATGTTTCAAGTATGACCACCGTATTCTACGTCCAATTTCCCATTGAAAATGCTTTTTTCATAAATGGAGAAACGATCATTGTTATTGCAAAAAAATCAATTGAACTAGCGCGGTACTTGATGTCAATGCCTCAAGTTGCAAGGTGCTCGTTGTTCTCTGGGTTATAGTATGATATATATATGATGTAGTATGTAGAAATGGCGTGTGATGTTATTATTATGTAATGATTATTTAATTAGATAGTATCGTTTATCATTATAAATTTTTAAAAAATAGAAAAAAAATAGTTATCATACAATACCTGTCGTTTAACAAGACAAAAATCTTTTTTTTTTAATTCTGAATCTTTCTGCCAACATGCTTTCGCTGACAGATATCCCACTGACAGCGATAACTCGTTCTGCGACTCGTTTAAAGGCTCCATCTATTATTTACTTTAGCTGTTATTGAAATTAGGCATTGGGGCCGGTCTCTCACCAATCTGTGCGACAAAGTTACCCTTTACTACTCAGTGATTTTTTCAATTGAGTGGCTTAAAGCGTTTTATGCTTATGTTCTCTTTCATAGTGTTGCGGTTTTTCTTACAATCTTAACATATCACTTGTTTTTCTGAAATGTAATGGTTCATTTATTTTTTTCCCACTTTTTTATAAAACTCTATTTATTAATTTTGTGAGATAATCTAGAAAACAACAGGATGAGGCGAGAATACGAGGTATACTTTGTAACTTGGGGCGCTGACAACAGGTACCGCGCTTATTTATTTGATTTTTTTTCAATAGTAATAATCGTTTCTGCATTCGTAAAAAAAATTTTAGATGGAAAATTGGATATAGAGTACGATGGTCATACTTAAAAACACGCTAAGAGGTGGGTTTTGTTCATACAAATTGATTCAAACATTTCAATTGCTTGTAACAATGTGAAATTTTTTTAAAATCTTTTTTTATTTATTTTTTTCCTAAACTTCACTCTTTCACCTTAAAAACGAAAAAAAAAGTTTTCTCTAGCTTGAAATAAATTGAAGTTATAGATCTTTGAAAATGAGTCTACAAGCGAAAATCACCGAAATTTTAAATTTTCAACCCTCTCTACTAACAAAAAAAAAAAAAATTTTAAACAAGTGTTTTTTCAATGTAGAATCCGTAAACAAAATTTCAGTCAAATCATAAATGGGTCGGTCAAAATGGTTTTCGATTTGTTAAAGAATTACCTATGTACAAGTAATGACAAATAAGGAAACAGCTCTAGAGCTAGAGGGCAAAGTGCACAAGATGAAAGAAGATGATGAAGTGACGCATTTTAAAATGATTCTAAGGGCAGATATTTAGACAGAGAAAAAGGGGGAGGTGATGGAAAAAAATAAAGAGAGACTTTTCTGAAAGCAAGGGAGAAATTAAATGTAGGGAAAAAATAAAATAAGGTACAGAAAGCATTGGAAAAAATGGAAAATAAGAAAGCAGCTGGGCAGGATGCTTTAAGAAAAGAATTGAAGATGGAACTTCCAACAACATGAATTTCGAAACTAACATAAATCTAAGCAGGATTTTCAATAAAATAGCTATGATTCAAAGGTGGGAGATAGCTAGAATTTTTCCAATTCATACGGCTGGGGATGAAACAGAAATTAAAAATCATACAAAAGTTGCTCTGTTAGATATAAGGTATAAACTTCTAACAAATTTAATGGCCAATAGTTTAAGGTCAATCTTAAAAAATGAAAGGTCGTAGATGAAAGTCAAGCGGGATTAAGGGAAAAAGGAGTACAAAGAATCATAAATTTGTACATAATAGTATCATTAATTACAAATAAAAAAATTAAAAGGAAACGGTTTTTATTTGTTTTATAGATTTTAAAGAGGCAATTGATAATTTAGATAAGGCATTTTAATGTAAAAAATGATAAAGGTAATGATTAACAAAAAATATTTAGAGATAGTGAAAAAAACTTTCAACAAAACGATAGATAAGAAAATTGCAAGTGAGGGAATATCTAAAAAGTTTGAGACGACTAAGGGAGTAAGGCAAAAGTTTACTGTAAGTCCAGCTCTTTTTAATATATAGGAGGTGTGTTCAAAAAGTAAAGTGACTTTTCAAATTTTGCGTGCATCGTCCATTCAATGATCAATTTTTTTGTTTTTTTACGTTGGTACATTCGTCATAAACACATGTGTACAATTTCAGCTATATAGTATAATTAGTTTTTTGCGTGTTTAGCGATTTTATGGTATACTCTGAGAAAGAAGTGGGAGAGCAGAACTCTTTCGAAGGATCTCTGCTTTACCAAACAGTAGGGCTACTTATCTCCGCTCGAGTGGGGCAGCTGCTGTCCCACAGCGAGAGACTAGAGCCCCCCTTGCGGTGCATACACAATCTCACTTGGCGAGACTGCAACTGTCTCCTATGTGTCTATTTCACTGACGGTGCGATTTTGTCCACCCAGTGAGACGCCACAGCTCCCACTCATGCAGGATACAAGCGATCCTTCGAGTGTAGAATACCTGTTGTACCGTAAGTAGCGCTACATACGCCCTACAACTATGAGAGCATAACCTCACCACCGCTGATACATCACCGCTCCCACTTCTTTCTCAGTGTAGTGACTAAGCTGGGTGAGAAAAACTTGAGCAAACTAGGCCACTGTAGACTTTCCTAAAAGTGAATCAGAGAGGAACAAGAAAGGAAGGCCCGTTGACTTGGGATCTGACGTTAAAAGCAGTAGCCTAAGTATCCAACCTTATAAGATCTTGCGATTGCATGCGCGCGGCCAGTGGCTTACCAACGATGATAGAAGTTAGTTAAGTTAAGTAAAACTGTAAATTGTTAAAACACTGTAAATAGGAACTTGGAAATTTATAATTTATTTTATTTGTCAAAATCGATTACTTCCGGCTTTACAAAATTGATTGATTCATTAAATAAGAAAAAACTTGGTTGTTAATTGAGCTTATTATTTAAATTTAAATATTTCAAGATTTCTATGGTCAGATTCAAAATTTTAGTTTTAATGAATAAATTGAGTATACACCAAACAAACATTAAATAAGTAACTTATGATAAATACTTTAACTAAGACGTGAGATACAGAGACAATTAAAATACGCTACTACTACATTATACATAAGAATAAATTCAAACAGTAGGTCAACGCCAGGTTTGCACACGAAACACTAACGCCACTCCGTAAGTACGATTTGTAAAACTTAACACCACAATGCCGAGTCATCGATTTAATAGAAAAGTACACTGTAAGTAAGAGAAAATAAAGCTTTTAGGCCCACTGCTAGTTCTTGACAAATAATAATTAAATTTATTTGTTTGTAGAACGAATCTACGAGTTCCGCCCCTTATTTTGAAGTTTGGGCTTAAAAAATTGGCATCCCTTATGAAGAACTAAGCTTTTTGTCTTACTTGAAGTAAGATTTAACTGGACAACAATTTTTTTTTTTGTCTTATTTAATCTCATATTTTTGTTTTGTTTATGTATTCTTTTCTTTTCTGTTTTCGTAATTCTTTTTAAAATGGTTTTTACACTTAAAGATATTAACATGGTAACTGAAATAGTTGAAAGTATAAAGTTTTCTGGAACAATACCATAGATTAAGGAAAGCTGAAAAATCCCTAAAATTTTTTAAATTATCACGTAACTTAACCCTTAATAGTTTAGCTTTACGTATCAATTAAAGAGGCTCCCTCATGCAGAAATGCCAACCCACGTCGTAGGTCACAAATTTACTCGTAAACTCAAGCATATTTGGCATTACTGACGCAAAAGAACATAGGCTAACCTGTGGAAATAAAATAACTTGATCATTTTTTAGAATATCTCGAAATTTTCCACGGTAACACTTACTTTGCTAGGCGTCATTCGAAAGAGGAAGTTTTATTCTACAAAACGTGTGCGCTCTTATTACGAGAACTGTTGATTTATTCGAGTTTTTAAGTTGTTTTCATCGTATGTGCGAGCTCCACCATAAGAATACGTGTAAGAAAGCACTACATTAAATTAACAATATCTCGAAATTTTGCAGGGTTAGCGATATAAATAATAACATTATTGAATTCAGAAGACTTTTAACTATTAAATTCAGCTAGTCTTGGTTCGGGAACTGTCACGAGGGAGCTTTCTTAAGCTACTTTACACATATTTATAGATAGTGCTCAAAATACACCACTAAAGATTTCTTGCAAGATACTGAAAATGTTAAGTTCCTTATCTTAAATGTGTAAGAGCCCATGTTTTTAAGAAGTCATTTCAAGGTTGGAGGTTAGAGCAATAAAATATCAAGATAGATTAACATTAAATACATCAGACGTTTCATATACAATTAAAATGGTAGTTTTCCTACGAGTTTGAAAAGTCTTTGTTTGCTAACCGAGAGGTTTGCGGCCCGAGCCGAAGGCGAAGTCCGTAACGAGGGTCGTAAAGGAGACTTTTCGAACGAGTTTCGGAAAACTGCTTTTTCGCCCGAGGAAGTACCAGCTTCCCCAAACCACCCGAAGGCGGAAAAGCACATTTTTCTCCCCCCAAAACTTAGGCTTAATACATTACTGACATCAATAGTTTTCAGATGAAACAGGGGGAAACTGTTCGTAATTTTCACTAGAAAATTTCACAACTTATTAACCAAGGCACTGGAGCAGCAAAAATAAAAGTCGCTTCTCACAATATTTCTGAACTTCAATAGTCTGACTCACAATTATATCTAGAAATGGTTGATCGTAAAGCATTTATGCTAGGCCTACTTGATGAATTTAGGGCCAACATGATGTTAAACGTACCATAAGCTTTCGCCGGCTCTTCCAGGTAGCTTCCAAAGCCGGATAAGTCGGAAAAATATCATACCCCAATACTTACGCTATCATGTACCAGTAGAATTCACATATGAACATTGCTCACTAGTTACACTACATAGCAAGAAAAAATATATCAGTACCCTAAAAAAGTAGACACGTACATTTTGTATATTGCTAGTCTAATCAAAACAGTACACAACAGGTTGAATATGATGATACAAACATGTACAATCGCGATAATATACATTATTATTGCAATCCTAATGACACAGAAATTTTTCCTACTACGTTTGATTTAGACAGAAATAGTATAACACTCAGCTGTCCGATATAGAAATGATGGCTTTACCAATCTTTCTATAGAATTCTTTCAAAAATGAAATGAAACGCAATCTTATCAAACTTTGAACAACTCGTAAAAGAATCAGCAAAATTTTGGCTCCAGATAACTAATCTTATTCTATAATTAATAATTATTCTTTTTGAGTAGTCCCTTTTAAACAAGCCTACTGCAGTGTATATTTGGCAGCTCGTGTGCTTTTCCAATGAAAAATTGCCTCTGCACTTACAAAAATGTTTGGACACCACGGAAATCATAAAACAGCACTAGCTTTCGCTCGAGGTCAAATTCTGTTAATAATCAACGAAATTTCAGACCAAATTATTTAAAAGTAAGCCATTCTTCAAACGAGAATGGTGCTCGTCGCCCAGACGTAGCAGTGAGCAAGAATCAGCGTGCACGGACAAACCAACTTGTACTATTGCCCGTAACTTTTTGTCAAAATCATGTATACAAAATGCCAACCAGAATGGTAGTTTTAATACAAATCCCTTTAACGCAAATTAACAGCCGTGCCAAGCATACCTGCTCTTGATAAAAGCCACTCCTGATATATTCATAAGCAACGCAATGGTAAAATATGATGGCTGTCGACACCAAATAAGAGCGAGTAGAAATTAAAATCCCTCATTGAAGTCTCGTACCTTTTGATTTAGCTGACTTTGGAAAATTTTTTGCACTCAGATTTAAGTGACGATGTCCCTAACATAACAGAATAAAAAATTTAGTGTATTATAAAAAAAATTCGCCGGCATCATCATGATAAGACTAGTTATAATCAATTTTGCCAAGTATTGAAGGAAAATTTACATCTATTTTGTATTAAAAGCGATGCTTTTCCACGTTCATTGTATATACAACAAATTTAACCGACAACTAACGATACCTTCTACTTAAGGAAGTTAGGAATCAGATCGATAAGTTATTACAAGAAGAAATCATTTGCTACTCTTCTAGCCCATACAATAGTCCACTGTGGATCGTCCCCAAAAAGCCAAGACCCAACGCAAAAAAGAAACATCATTTCGCTATAGATTATAGAAAGTTACACCCTAATACCATTCTTTATGCTTACTTATTGCTCTATACGTATTACAGAGATATCAGAAAAAATTGGTGGATCAAAACTTTTTGTAGAATTCGATCTAGTTAACGGATTTTATCAAATTGAAGTATCTCCATAACATCCCTACAGAACAGCTTTCAATACCTAATACGAACATTACGAGTATACAGGTATGCCATTTGGATTATGCGATACACTGGCTAAGTTTAAAAGACTCATGGACTCCGTATCATTAGCATTACAAGGCATAGAACTATTAACATTTTTAGACATAATTAAAATATCTGCTAAAATTTTAGAAAAGTATAAAATAAAAAAAAAATTATTTAATAGACTAATAGATACTGATTAGAATTACAGGTAGATAATTGCGAATTTTTAACTCCGGAAGTGACGATCTTGGGATGGAAAAAGGTGGTTATAAAGTAAAATCTAATTCCAAGAAACTCGAAGCAGTTGAGAATTTTTCAATACCAACACATTTTTTTTTTTTTTAATTCAAGAATTTTCAAAACACACAGGATGTTAAGGACGATTAATTTAAAATTATGCTAAAATTTTTAGACCAATCAACTCTATTATCAGGAAAAAATCAAAAATTCAATTGGACTAAAACTCAAGAAGAAAGCATTGAAAAATTAAAATCTGCCCTGTGCAAAGCTCCAGTACTTGCATGTGTCGATCTTGACAAACCGTTTATTTTAACTACTTATGTATCCAATTTGACTCTAGGTCCTTTTTTAAGTCAAGTAGAACCAAGAGAAGATCACTCTGTAGCCTATATGTCTCATACTCTTGATTTATGCGAAAGGAATTACTCCATGTTTGAAAAACAATGTTTAGCAGCAAAGACCGCCCTAAAACATCTTCGACATTATTTTTACGGACGAAAATTTACAGTTTCTGGAAACCACAAGCGTTTAATATGGATCGAATAAAAAAAAATCTCCATAAGTCGACTAAAACAATTGAGTGCAAAGCTCTGTGGGTGCAACTACACTTATAAGTACAAACTCAGACGTTTGAGTCCAAATTGTTACGAATTAACGTGTAATTCTGTAAATTTTCTTAAAATTAATACGATAAAGAATCACGCAGATTTAGAGGGGCAGAGTGTCAAAGAGTAGAAAAAACTTAAACATTTAGTAACAATAGTAGTAGTGGCTCCAACATCCCCAGCTCTAACAGTGTGTCCAGTAATTATAAGACAATACAGTCTCGTATGAAATTTTTGAAGCACACTCACAAAATTTCTCGAGAAAAAAAATATCTCTTGCACGTGCTAATAGAGCTAGTAACATATACAATCAAATCTGAAGTAAGCTCGAATCTACCACTAAAATGAAACGGGTAACAAGAGAAAGGACAATAAAATCAAGAAAAACGTAGTTCACCTACTCCTGTCAGACCAACGGCTACTTGAGGCTCTCACGACACATAAATTCGGGATACATCGGAAGAGATGGAAAACCAGCAGGCACTGAAAATAATCAACTCTAGTTAGTCTGTGGTAAACGATAAAGGAAGGTTCATAACAAATGACTTCAACTTAATAAAAAAAAATTCTACCATAGTACTCATAATATTTTTATTCATCAGTCTTATTTTTTATTTTTAATTTACATAAATATCTCAACATATTAAAAGGTTAACATTGGCATTAAATCTTCCGATCAAAAAATCTATTCTGAAAAAAAATAAGAAAATTATGCATTAAACATTACTATCGTGGTTGATAATGATTTACATGCTTTTTAAATTCTTGTTAACTATTTTATGAATTCTATTGTAATGCCTTTTTAATGCATCTTTTCTTAAAAATTTTCTTTCCACAATGTGACAATATTTTCTTTCCACAAAGATCATTAATGTTTTTTTTTTAAACTTTTATTGAACAAATGACGTGGCGCAACATTATTTACAGATATGGAATCAAATCATGGAATTAAATATCAAACATTTAAGAATACTGCCATTGCAATGAGCTTGGTTACACTTAATTGTTAAATTGATTAGATTTTTTAGGAAGCAATTACTGTTATGCTTTATTATCAAGTAAAACAATTTTTTGCTTGTTGTTTGATTTCAAAAAAATATAGGTGACGAAATATCGAATAAATATTATAAATTGTTTAGAGAAGACTCTAATACTGACAAAGGTAATTTTGCTATTTTACATATAATCCAAATTTTAGAAACAGAAGCCAACTTATGAATATCTTTTAACCTACCTACGCATACCACAAAAAAAATAAACTTCAAAAAGATAACACTGATTCAGTATTATTTTGTAAAGCAATGTTTGATTCTATGTATTTAATTTAAATTACGATCAAAAAGTAGTTTTTGATACGATATGCAAAAAAAAAAAAAAATTACTTTACAGACGGCCCTCAAAGTTTAGGAAAAACTTATTTATGTAAAACATTATTTAATTACTTTATTTCGAAGGATAAAAAATTGTTCTTATGGCCTGGACTAGTATTGCATTAGTATTGCTTCCTAAAAGAACTACAAGTCACAGAACTCTTCGATTACTTTTAGACTTTAGAAATATTGATAGTGCATTTTTAGAATTGAAAACTGATAAGAAAAAATTATGAGAGGTATATTAAATTACATGGAACGAAGCGTCAATAATTCTAAAGAAAACTTTAGAAATAGCTGATAGAACTTTTCGTGACCTGTGCAATAGGGATTGCTTAGGATGATTACAATTAGGAACTGCATTGAATGCCTAATTATACAATAACACAAACTTTGAAAATGTTGTCCTATTAAGGAGGTCAACTTACAGAGCCCTTTAAGTAATTTAAATAAAAATTCGTGCTGTTACAGGTATACATGCTCATGAGGAAGTTTAGTAATTATTTGTATTGTACGTAGAGGTACATTATACAAAATCAAAATAATTTTTTGTGTTGAAGGTTATAAAATTAAAAACATTTTTATAAAGCTTTTTTATAAAGCAGTGGATTTATTTAAATACAGTTGAAAAATTCCCATTGGGATTGTATGAGAAGGGAAAAAATTTTTCATACCAAGTATTTCGTTTAATGTCGAAAGAGATTAAGATGAAAGAATGCTTCTTATACTATCATGAAAAAAATATCAATATTTGGAATCGTCATGAAAGTGGGAGATAGATAAAAACACTTTCTCATCATCGTACGGGGAGGTAAATGGCCCTATTATTGATAGTCAAGGAAAACTGTCAGAATACTCGTGTGATGTTAAAATGATACTGAATTATTTTACTGTGGTTTCAATCAACATCAGTAATTCACCTAATTTTTTGCAAGTGTAAATTTTTCTGAATTAAAAAACCAATAACAAGTATTTTTTATCAATTCAATTAAAAAAATTTTATTTGGCTGTATTTTTAAGCTTTAAGGCCATTAATGCATGTATTATCAAGTCCCTATTATCAAGCCTGTTTGAATTGAATATTTACTTATTTTGAACTTTTTGTACATAAAGTTGTGTGCATATCAATAAAAGTTAATAAATTTTCTTACAAAAAAATGACATGTTTATCGATTTATCGCATTGAAAATAAATAAAAAAAATTTATGAAAGCAGAGATTAAGATTAGATACGATGCTAAGTCAAGGGCATCGATTTTTGGGGTACAATACAGGTCATGCACCTAGAACTGACTTTTTTGTTAACAAAAAATAAAGAAAAGAATAACTTAAAGAAAAAGTTGTAATCGCGCGGTAATAAGTAGTACGAAATTTCTGTTACATCTATGCGATGAATGTAATTAAGGCAGTGAATTTCTTACGAGATTGTAATGTATGCATTCCCTTATCGTTTGTGATAAGAGATCTCACGAATACTGTAGCTTAATGATGAAACCTCACATTTTACATTTGAATTAGATCAAACTATCAGTGATTTAAACTTTAACAGTTTTGCACGTTAAAAATATCCAATAAATTGATAGAAAAAAAAAACTGTTTATACGTATACATTAACCTTAGATTAATATTTTCGTAATTGTAGCTCAGACTCTCGATGATTGGAGCAAGCTTGATAATAGTATTATTAACCTTAATTTGAGCAAGAACTGTCGCACATTTCACCAGCACATTTTCTAAGTGAACATATTCTTTATTATCTGAAAAATGAAATAACAAGTAATAGCAGGGGTTGACACACAGAGTGCTGGGGTAGATAATATAATATGTATACAGTAGTGGGGTTTTGCTCTCTTGTGCGCTCCACGCGCCAACTGGATATTTTTTATTTATTTAAAGACAACTCTTTTC
Organism: Copidosoma floridanum; assembly: GCF_000648655.2. The sequence continues at coordinate 189,389 of NW_019379474.1, forward strand.
TGTTTTCAATTTGTACACTTTTTATTTTGACTATGATATACTTTACAAAGATTGTAACAGATAAATAGATATGAAAAAAATAATCCGTTTGGAGTCCATATAATATGTTTAAACTAATAAATTTTTGTCGCAGAAAGTTTAGTTAAATTACGTTTCATAATGTGTCATACATACAAAACATTATATCCGTATACATCCATATACACTTACTTATCCTCCGTAACAAATATTTTTATACTTTCTTAACTTAATTTTCACTTAACAGAAATATTACTAGAAAATCTCTCTCCATGCAACTAAATATCTATTTTTGCTAAATATTTTTATTTAATCAGAATTTTTAAAAATTGAACTAAATATCTAAATACGAAGTGCTAATTATTCTTAATTTAAGATTTAAAAAAAAAACATATCTCCTTCACATCGACTAAATTACTTGAATCTTAATATACAAAAGAAGATGAATTTACGTTAGTTTTTTTAATTGTTAACTATAAAAGTTAATCAAGATTCAAGCTATTCAGTATAAATTCTAGCCAATCTTAAAATAGCGAATCTCAGTGAAATTGTATATAAGCGCCGCAAACGTTACAGATATATAGTCACTGTTAAGTTAGTCATTCACTGACAGATGCACGATCGGAGTTGTTCGTCGCGAGGCCCAGAACCCTGACCACTTACAATCCTGCATTACCCTCTTGACTCTAAGCATCGAATCAGGAATCACCAAACCTCCCCATGGTCTGTGCTCGGCGAATCTGGTAGTGAAGCTATAAAGGAGAAATAAACTTGAGCAACAACGTAACAAAGTTTTAAAAAAAGTAGCCTTTAGAGCTCATAAAAGTTTTATCAACACCTTAAGGCGCAAGAGGGCGAATTGGAAGGACAACTTCGATAGCTTTAAGTGTTTACAATTTTAAGCCCCAAAAAGGTGACGTAGACTATTTATTAAGATTAAAACAGTAGCGTAAAAATTGACGAATGAAGAATTGATCAAGTAAGAGATCAGCTTTTGATTGTAACCCTGACATTGATTACTTAAATTTTCTAGCTATTCAAATATATTGAATAATATGTATTTGTGTTAATTTTGGTGAGAGATAAGGCTCGAGGACTTTATTGCTCTGATTATCTTCACCATTTACAGTAATTTTTTTTCATTCACGATACTTTTATCGTACATGAAAAAAAAAATTACTTTTTAATTATATTTTTCTCGTCAGTTTTGACAAACAGCCTTTTTTATTCATCGTAACGTGTGAAAGTAAAAATTAACAGCCCCTCAGGGTCAAACACTATTTTATGGCGTAAGAAACGGTATTTTTTAGCATCGTTATATTTTTTTAACCTTTCGTACAGCTTACCTACCATTCGACCAAAACTGTATGCATTTTAAACAGAATTCTTAAATTAGAATTGCATCCCAACACAATACGGTTCTCCACTCTGTGAATCTCGGACAAAGTCGGGGGGGGGGGGGGCTACTAGTGTTCTTATACAAATGCAATAATACAATGAATAAGCTTACTGAGAATTTGAGAAAAAACCTGGCCTGCCATAACACTACCTCAATGGTGGTGTAAAAATGTGCTAACAAATTGTGTAGATAAGGCAATTATTACATTCACTAAAACTAATTTGATATTACACGAAGCTTGTCAAAATATTAGGAGAACTACACACAAATTTTATATCTACAGGTTTGTGTAGTTTGCTCTGCTGTGCAGAGTGTGTGTGGCTTTCTGTATTTTTCATCGGCGTATTCAATTATAAATTATTTTTAAGAGTTTAATTCGATAGTCTTATTAAAATAGTTTTTCTGCGAAGGATACTAAAGACTCATTGAAATACTAGATGTAATTAAAACAATAAAAAATGGTTATCCTCTTATTACCAATTAAATTGTGTTCAGTATAAATTCCAAGCACCAATTCTTAACTGCATTCTTATTTCAAGTATGATTCTTGTTGTTGTATGCTTTTTATTCAAAAGCAATTTTCATTGAATACTTGAAAGTATTTTGATTTATTTTTCCGTACCATGGTTTTAGTAGATGATTATTTTTTCTTTAATTCCAGCAAGCTGATGGAAATTTCAAAAGATTAACCTTAAAACAATCAGTTGGATTAAAGTATGTGGGTATTGTAATAACAGTAAAAAAAGTTATACGAAATACAGCTGGCTCAATAGTTAATGTAATTGTTACACAAGAGGATGTATCTGAAAAGAACAAACCAAAGGCCTATATACAATGGATTTCGCGACCCAAATTAGTCTGCATTCGGTTTTATAATAAACTGTACGTAATGTTTCTCACAAAAATTGTTAAAATCTCAAAGATAATTACCTTTTTTCCTAGGTTTCAGCACAGAAATCCAGAAGACATAAATGATGTACCAAACGGATTTTTAAGTGACATAAATTACAGAAGCAAAAAAGAAACGTATGCATACATTGATAAATATTTTGAAAAATTGTTAAAACCTTTCAATAAATATCAATTCGAAAGAATAGGATTCTTCTCAGTCGATCCTGATACACGATACGACAAGGTAAGAAGGTAAATTTTAAACGAATCTTTCATTTTTTCCTTATTCTTGTTCTTTTTTTTTTTTCAGGTTGTTTTTAACAGAACAGTCACATTGAGAGAAAGCGCTTTAAAGATATAAATGAACGTTTTTTTGTGAACGAAGAAAGTGTTATGAGCTTTCCTATTAGATAATCCATGCTCTCGCATAAAACTCAACATCTTTAATTTTTCTAGTGTATTTATTAAGATTATAAAAATTAAATAAATAAGAATACAAGGCAAGGAAATCTTTGACATACACAAAAATGAAAAATTTACCATGATTGTAAACACAGTACCAAGATGTAGCTTACACATATGAAAATAATAAAAAAAAATTTATCACCTGTCTTAATAATAATTTGATGAAGAATCTTAAACTTTTCTGCGGAATCGTATGCTATTTTTCTTAATTTTTAAGCTCTAAGACCCTGTAGGCGTCTTTTTATATCAATAATATAATCACATGATACTTCCTCTAGCTGATTAGTAAATACTCTTATCAAGTCAGCTGATTAATATTAAAAGTATTTAATGAATAAAAATAAAGTAAGTAGAAGAAAATTAGTTTAACATACCTTTTGCAATACTGCCAGGTAAGCTTGAAATATTTTTTGAATGATTTTTCAAAGTCGTTTTTGATATGCCAAAGTGAGCTGCTGAACCTTTAATAGATTGGCCATTTTTTACATAATTAATCGCTTATATTAACTGCCCATAAACATAATCATCTTTAGACTTTTTATCTTTACTATTATAATTACGCACCATTTGTCTTTGTCATTTAAATCAACTTAAATCTAGTTAACTATTATTACCTATCCTACATCACAATCACAGACGTGCAACTAAATTCGAGGTTAAAAAAATCAGCTGATTTCTTTAAATGCATTATTAATTTCATTATTTAAATTTTATTTTACTTTTCATTCCATAAACGATTTATATATATTTTTGTAACAAGTGTACATGAAGTAGATTCTGTAAGAAGTAATATTGAATTTTAAAAATTAATTTTTGAAGTTCTTGTAGACATAACTAGCTAATCCACATTGATCTCACTACCCCTCTTTCACCTACTTAAAATATTGCTGCTGTGGCTATAGGTACTTGCACCTAACAATTAACTTAACTGCACGTGAAGGAGTCATATGATTATTATCCCAAAAATCTTACCTCGTTACCATCACTACAATTGTCAGACAATCTGACATACTAACGTACTGTATTCTAAGAATTAGGCCACGTCATTGCATATCAGTGAAATGAAATGATTTTTCTTATATCTTAACCGTCTTCTTTTACATACGTGACATTGACATGGTTTTCTATCTAGGTGTCGAAACCGATATGATAGTGCCATCTCTTTGCTTTGTAAGCTCATTTTCTGTTTTGTAGGTGCATCGATTTCTGTTGCTTCCCCTTGCTTAGGACTTAAGTAAGTCAGCGCAGATTAGTTCTGCAATAGGAATTCTGCTCATGTTCTCCAAGGTCTTATCTACCCGTTATAAACGTTATATCTTTAGCCTCCTTTAGTGCCTTCCTGAATTTTGGGCGGCCGCCGCTTCCTGCTTCGTGTTCTGCTCCTTCTGATCTACAAGTAAAAATCGGGCCTCCTACTTGCAATCTTTCTTACAATGGTTGTTGCTGCCGCATCAATAGTATAGTTTAGAGCGGTCGTTTTTGTCACAATTCCGAGCTATGTGTTCATACCCCAAGCACCTGTGTTATCCGAGGACTTCAATACGATATTTACTAAAGTAACTTTTTGTTATCTTCTGTTCGCTCTAAGCAGCATAACTATTCTCCTCTGCTGGCCAGATGTTGGCTTTCATTCGGAAAGGAAGCCCTTGAAGGTCCGGACATCACCAGAAAAATCGACTATTTGTTTTGTGTTTCGTATGAGTGGTGTTTCGGCATCCTGAGTACTTATCCTATCGAAAAAGCCCAAGAAAAAATCTAGATAATTTTCGACGGCGTTCGAACCTATGACCAGCTAGGAGGCTAGTATGCTAACCACTAACCCATTGAAGCTCTTTGTGATTCTCTTATGATTGTGAGCGAAAATTTTTATCTAACCATGAACAATTTGTGGATGAAGAAGAAATTCTGGATTTTCTTATTCACTCACGTAAATACTGAGTTGGATCTTAACTTATCACCTACTCATGTAACTGATACTAGGGTTTCTAAGTATGACCTAGAAACGGTCCCATGAGTGCTTTTGTTTAACCAGACTTGTTTAGAGTATGGTCTTTACCGTTTTTTGAAAGTGTCGTTCGTACGTCTCCTACTCTCAGCTCGTGAGCTTCATTTGTTCTTTTTATAGGATGAAAAGTGTCAATTAAAATGTTGTGTATAAAATTTATATACTATATTTCCTTCTAAACCAACTTAATAAAAATTTATTTTTTTAATCACAGTTTGTTAGGTCACACTAACGAGATTTAATTTTGATTGTGTGACTGATAGCTGTTTCACATTTATCACTGATAGTTGATACTGCTACTTTGAGTTTCCTAGTGCTTTGTGCAGTATTTTTCAGCGATCCCTTAAACTATTCAAAGGAATGTGTCACCAGAAAAGCAGTTGTTGAAGTTTCTGCTCTCTCTGATATCACTCAAACCACTTTTGCCAGACCTCTTTCACTGTACCTTGGCGTGATCTGAGACTATTGATGTTCTTAAAATACACCTGAGTTGCTTCAACTAACACGTTATGCCTTATGTGTATAACGTACTCACGGGATGTGGGAGTTGAGAGTTCAGTAAAATTTTAGAGGACAGGTAACAATAAAACCCAATTCTTACAACAAGTATAAATCAGAGTATATTCATCACACTTAAGATTTTTTAAGTGTTTGTGGTCCTACCCTAATTTCCTGAAATAAACACTAACAGATATACCATTGGTTCTCTAAATCATAATAATTTAATTAATTAACTTTTTTTTCTTTTTAAATTTTTTCCTCACAGAAAATTAATTTTGATTTCGTAAAATAATAAATTTTTGTAATTTATTATAACTGTTCATAAAACATTAATTTTATATTTGATATGTCTTTTATTCTTATTTTAAAATCTTAATAAGATTTTTAATTATTTTCTTATTCAAAATTAGGTTTTGCTTAATGGCTGTAATATCATTATAATTGTGTAACTGAACTGTTTCTTTGAATCACTAAAGTAGAAAGATTATAATGACAATCTTGACCTTGTTATTTTAAACTGTAAATGATTTTTTTCGTGTAGTTCCCATTTAATGTTGCTAAACATTAAAACAATCTATAATGTAACTCAATTGGTTGATAAAATTTTCCATCCCGAAATACCGGCTGTAAAATGCGTTGTTTATAAGTATTCATTTTGTAAACTATATACGTACCTTTTTTTAGTTTATTGTTCGAATTCGAATAATTTTTACATTATTTCGAATATTATTTGTTTTATCGAATAGTAAAAGGATAAAAAAATTAAAGCATCCATCGCTCTTGAATGATACGGGTTTCAAGTTATGAAAACGTACACTAATAACTATAAACAAAAATTTTAGAAGAAAAAGAAAATTGTCGAGAAACATCTCCGTTGTTATTTAGAAACGTTATTTAGTCAACATTTTCGACGAGTTGAATTACCTTTTTTTATTCCTGATGACTTATAGGATTTTTTAAATATATTTTTATAAACAAACCTATTAGAAAAGCGATAAGGCTACGTAATAATAATAATGATAATGTTGATCTTAATGACAAAAAAAAATGGTGATGATGAAAATAATAATAAAAGTAATAATAATGTAAAGAATAAAAACTATAATTAT
>NW_019379474.1:214543-226967 GCF_000648655.2 Copidosoma floridanum
GGTCTTTTATTATAAGATAATAATTAAAAATTACTGCATCACTAAGCAGCCTATTTTAAGTGACTATCAACGTTTCTCTGATAAACAACAACTATTGTATACGAACACTTATAATACATTATTTAATGAAACATTTCTGAAGTAAACTTATTTGGATGGTAAAAAAAATTAGATTCCTAAATAATAATAATATAAAGTCACACAAATCTAATGACTCATTTAAACTTTTTTAATTTATACTTATCATTGTAGGAGAAAGTTAATAAAATAAATGAATTACTAAAATTTCTAATAGATAATTAAAATAAATGTAATTTCTTGTCTTACTATTACTTTTTGACTTTGATTTGCTATTGACACAAAATAAAGCAATAAGTTTCACTATCTTTAATTATTTAACATTAAAGCTTCAAAAATACATCAATAAATATAAAATATTCCATGGTACCATGGAAACAACTAAGAATTAATTTTGCATGAAATACAAAAATTACAGGAGATATTTTAAACTAAATTATTTAGAAGTTAAAAAAATTTTAAAACATCAAAATTATGACAAGTTTCTCGAATTTTGATTTCTGAATCGACTGTTGTATCGCGCTTATACATTTTAGAGATGAGTAGTTTGAGGTGTCATTTTGAGATGTTAAAATTGATTGCATAAAGACTTTGAATTGAAAAATAATATCAAATAAGACAAATCGCTGCAAGTAAATGAATTTCCATTTTGTTCCGTTTTTTAGATTGTTAATCAATAACTTTTTCCAAAACTTATCTATTTCAACATTGCAAAAAGTTAAATTATTTAAATCAAAACGTAATAGCAGTTTTTAAATCTGTTTTTTTAATAATCTAAAATTAATATCTCAAAACGAAAAATAAGCTTAAAAGTCGTCAATTAAGTTAAAATTTTGACTCCAAAATCAACTATTCAAGGCATTTGTAGATTTAAGAAAATTAAGTGTTCGNAACGTAATAGCAGTTTTTAAATCTGTTTTTTTAATAATCTAAAATTAATATCTCAAAACGAAAAATAAGCTTAAAAGTCGTCAATTAAGTTAAAATTTTGACTCCAAAATCAACTATTCAAGGCATTTGTAGATTTAAGAAAATTAAGTGTTCGAAGCATACCATCGTTTTTAAAATAATTTTTTAGATTTTGTCGGAAGCAGACACGTTAAAAATTCAAGCAATTTTTTTTAACAACCAAAAAATCTTGTTCTAAAATACATTTTACAATATTATCACAGTTATCACCAACAGTCGCATCCCTTATGGGTTTGAAGTCTTCATCTGTGTTAATTTTGTAATACAAATTTTGAATTAATTTTTGTAGTGTTGCATTAGTAAGAAAATTAGAGCCCATTGCTAATAAAAATGTTTAACGTTTACTTTAGGGACTTAAGTTTGGAATAATGCATTAAATTTATTAAAATCAAGTAAAGTGTAGTGTTAAAAATACAATATACTGTTACAGAGTTATCACTTAGTAAATTATATATGTATCTTCCTATATTATATAGTTAACTCAGTAGGGCATTCCACACAAACCCCCCATCGCCCCCGACCAACCCCCATCAAAATAAGGTGAAAATCCGTTATTTTCTTGCTTATTTTGACATATCGTAGTTTTTCTCAAAACCCCCCACAGCCCCTTACCGACCCCCACGCATTTTTTCATGGCCCCCTACCGCCCCCCCCACAAAATATTATATATATACTATAGAAGTATAGTATAAGTCTTTATTCAAGCCAGGGGGTACAACCACGTATGGCTTCATGGGATAATAACAATGTATGTTTAAATATTTAATCAAATAGTTACAGATTAGTACACAATACTATAATCAGCTTAACTTAAATACAATCAATTGTATTAAGATTTATTGGATCCCTTGGTTTCTTTGTAAGCATAAAGTTTTTGGTGGGCTGACGTTTTTTGTTAGCATTTTGTAACGTTGCATTTTGCCAGCCCTGTCAATGTCTATTACTACAATCCTACCAAATCACATGGAAAAATTGTATAGTATTTTTTCTCAAAACGTCCCACATCCCCCCACCTACCCCCCACGGCCCTCCCACCGACCCCCACGAATTTTTTCGTGGCCCCCACCGCCTCGCTACACTACTTTTGGGGAACCTGACCGTGATCATACCGTCTTTACCTATCTTTAGACAAAACTGTCTTATCGCCACGATTTATTTCATCGTCAAGAAGAAATTTGAAGTCATATAATTGATTCATAGGGGGTTGTTGCGCAAAACATCATTATTTATACACCTAAGTACGTTTAAAAATCAATTTATGTGGAGTTAACAATATTTTGAAACCAAATAATATATACACATATATTGGTGCTTATTATTATTATATCATCATCACTTATATAGTTCTTTACTACACAATTCTTCTTTTTACGTACATAAACTTAAGTTATATTTAGAGTATCATTAATACAAACAATGAAAGTTTCGCATCACTTTATGAGTCTTCTTATTTATGGTAGTTGTCAGAATCTAACTATTACTCATAATTTATAACAACATGATAGTTTCACCCAGTAAAATTATCATTTAAGTGATTCCTTTATCAACATAATACATTTGTGTTGATTTTATAAATTTACATGAGTGTTAATAGTCTTTCTAGTATTTTTCTAAATAATGACATATTTTATACGAAAGTAGGATTGTTAGTGAATACTCTTGGTGTAAAGAAAACTCTGAAAAGAATAGTGTGAAAAAAAAAAATAAAAGTAATTTTTTATTCAATCTTTTGTAAAAAGCAATTTTAGTTCTACAAGAATTGTCTGTGACTGTTTACTAAAAAAAAAAATTTTTTAATTTTAATTGTAAAGAATTTCTTCCGATAATATATTTTTAATGGTTGGCTTATTTTCAGATTTATCTTGTATACATAGATTATAGGGATTCTCAAATCTTGAAAGCCATTTATAAAGTTAACAGTTAGAAAACTAGGGTCTTTTATTATAAGATCCTAATTTATCAAAACTTTCGCCCTGTAGTTTATTAATTGTGATGAAAAGAGCTAGAACTAAATAAAACAGTTTTCACTATAATATAAACATTAAAAAAAATTATCACCCATATTTAATGTAATCCTTGGTATAAAAACGTTATTGCCTGATTTTTTGTCTACTGAGTATTTCTGTTTCAATGTTATATTTGAACAACTTAGTTATGCAGATACCATTGCACAAACCATTGGATAAACTTAAATTTAGTTACATAATAATTGCATCGACTTTTAAATTAAAAATATGTGGTGGTAACCCTTCATGTGGGTTATTGAGAGCTTCGATTAGAAAATTTATATCCATATCGTCATGCGCGCAATCTATTTTCATATTTCGCATAATCTATACGGTAATACTTGTGTTTGATTCCTTTAATTGAACTGAGAATTTTGTTCCTTACGGTGTAAGGTAATCAATTATGAGTTGTTAAAATTGCCTTGTTAGGGTCATTATTAAGCGTACCATCTTTATTTTTTAACAAATGTCATGAACTTTTCATTCCTCAGGAATATCAAAGGATTTTATTGGTCAATAAACCAATTACCCATCAATCGTTTTTTTTAAATACAGTAATAATACATTCAGTAAAAATTTTTGAAATGTTTTTCGCACCAACATTTCAATCGATGGTAAGACAAGATCCATAAAGCAAATGTTTTATCATCTGTTCTTTCATGTATGAATTAAGTAAAATATTTGCCAAAATATTATTGCGAATGTCTGTAGTAGTAAATAATTTATTGCTATAATGTTAGGTTAAAATAATGTGAGAATTTTTTTCCTCTTTTTTTCAAAATTTAACTGTAAAAACGTAAGAAATATTTTTACGAAAAATATTTTACTTGATTACATCGTCTTATATGCATTTTTGTTTTGTATGCAATTATCTGACAGTAATATTCAATGTAAGATGAGGAGTGGTACCTTTAGAAAAATTTTTTTGAACTTGCTTTATTTCTTTCCATTTTAGATTTCATGTAACAGAAATGAATAAATCAGATTTTTCGAATTTTTGCATTATTGCCATTGCATCTTGGTGATGTTTTTGCTCATACCTTGGACCCCAAATGTATATTTAGAGTATAATGAAAATTTTGCCTCAGTTTTTCCTTGATTTCGACATTGATATAATGTTATAAGTCATAATGCCTGCTGTCATTATTACCAGGAAAAAATTCTTTAATTTGAATTACTTGAAATATTTTTAATAGTATAAGTAAAAGTTAAATTTTTATATTTAATTGTTACAAAAATACTCTAAAGTTCAACAATACTTTTCATTAAACTTCTGAAAAATTTTTCTAATACTCCTTCATCTACTTTAATTACATTTCTTGTTTCTTAATAAATATTCATAATTCTTCTTCTTAATCTTTCACTCCCCTTGATCTTTACTAGTCTTTCTTTTAGTACATTCCTATCGACACGATCAAAAGCTTTTTTAAGATCTATAAAACATGCAAAAACCTTTCCTTTTGGTTTGTTCAGTCTTTCCTCTAATGTATGATTTAGCGCGTGAATTGATTCTATTACTCTTTTTTCCTCCCTCAATCCAAATTGACTCTCTGGTAATTTCTTTTTAATTTCTTTCCTCAACAATCTGCTTAGCATACTAACGTATATCTTACATGCCATGCAAGTTAGTTTTACTCCTCTGTAATTACCTGGCTCACTTTCATCTCCTTTCATATGCAGGACAAATTACTCTAGTTTCCCATTGATCTGGTATTTCTCTTTCTTTCTATACTTTTTTAATCAACTCCCGTACGGCTGTCCCTAGCTCTTGTGGCATATATTTCCAGATCTCATTTTCCAGCTTATCTTCTCCTGGTGCTTTCCTCAGTTTCAACTTGTTGATCTGTGTTCCAAATTCTTCTAGGCTAAATTCTTCTTGCTCTTCTGTGCTTCCACTTAAAATACCCTTTTTTTAAATTCTATTAGTACCATTACTCCTTTATTCTTACTATTCAACTTTTCAATAAAATGTGATCTCCAATCCTGCATTTTTATATTCTTATTTATCTATTTTTCCTTCACCGAAATCTGTTTATGTACTTCCACACTTCTTCTTCCGATGTTGCTTTCCTCAATTTTTCGTCTTTATTTTTTTTCAGCCGTATATTTTTTGCTTCACATCAATTTCTTTATTCTCCTTTTTTCATATGATGTACGATCTTTCCACTTTCTGTTTCCTCCATAGTTACATTGTTTTCCTTAACTCTTTTTTCTTAGCTTTCCATACTTTGTTCAACCATCTCCTTTACTTCCAATTTCCAAGTTTTTCTCTGTTCCTTAACCTTAGGCACTGATTTTTTACCATTTTTTTTATTTCGCTCCACCTTTCATTTACTTCTTATTCGTTTATCTTTCAATCCTTGCATGTTTCTTGCAACTGGTCGATCATTCCTTCAGATCATTCCCTCAGTGCTTCTCTTTTGTCATCCTTTTCCTCGTCTGTCATTTTAATTTTCTTCCTTTAAGTATACTTCCATCAATAGATAGTTTGACTTCGTTCTTTGACCGATTTACATCAGTTTAATTTGACCAAAAGCCTATTGATTTTCTATAACATAATTAATTACCATTCCGCTTCTGCTGCCAACATGTGTGGAATTTCCTTCTTCCCCTTTCTGTCTATTTACTATTCCCCATCCTTCTTCTGTAATTTCTTTAATCAACCTTTTTCCTTCCTCATTTATTGTTTCATCCTTGAATTATCTTATTTCTACTTCTTTACTTTTGCAGTCCCTTTCGTTATTTCATCCTTCTTTTCTTCCTGTTTTCAGGTTCCAATTACCTACTAAAAATACACTTCCAGCATCTTTCTCTCCAATATCCTCTTTCATAATTTTCATTGTTTCTGTTACATTTTGACGGTATACTCTAATAATTTTCCACTCCTGTTCTCCATATTCAATCTCTTGCAATATTATATTATTATTCCATACTTTGAATTTCCTGCTCACCGACATTTTGTTTAGTCCTGTAGTTATTCTACTTTTTGCTCACCCTTTCTTATGTTCTCTTACCACTAATACGAAATTCCATTCGAACTTTCTCGACATCTTACTTTCAAGTTCCAAATCTTAATCCTTTTCCAACCACGTTTTCACCAACACTATCATGTCAAAGTCATTTAAATAAGTCCATACCAGTGCTATTGACAGTGACACCCAAAGTAACGCGAGGTTCAAATTGGCTATGTAAGGCAAGACGTGAAAATTCAGATAACACGACAGAATTTCATACATAATAAATTAATGAATAAACCCCAAGCTATTTAACCCAATAACCCGGTAAAAATACTGGTCGCTTTGTCATTAAATAACACAAGCGCCAATCCTCACACAACCCGGGGCGATGACTGGTTGCTTTGTTGACAAATAAATAAAGAAAAAGACACAAGCACCAATCCCCACACATTCAGAAGCTGTTTCTGGTCACTTTGTTAGATAAAAAAATTAATGAAAATACACTAGCACCAATCCCCACACAACCCAGGGCACTTACTGGCCACTTTAATAATACATTAATGAATTCAATATCACGAGCACCAATCACCAAACAATTTGGGTCGCTTACTGGTCATTTATATTATAAATGAATGAAATCAATATCAGAAGCACCATTCACAACACAACCTTGGGCGCTTATTAGGCGTTTTGTTAATAAGTAAATTAAAAAAAAAACACAAGCACCAATCCCCACACAGTCTGGGGCCCTTACTGATCCCTTTGTTCATACATTTAATAATAAAATCACACAACCGCCATTCTGCAACCAACTTTACGCGCTAACTGGTCACTATCTTAAAGATTTAAGCTATGAGCAACAGTAAAAGCGGTTATATTTACATGGTATTAGCACTTGCGTCATTGAGTTATCATTTTTTAATAAAATTAATGAAAAAGCAGATATGTGCCTTAGGTTGCCTAGTGGCATTGGTGCTTATGTTTTAATTGAAAGCTTTATTAGACTTAAAATAGCCAGAAAGAGCTTCAAGCTTCAAGGAGCGCTCGAAATATTTAATGTACTAATTTATAATTAAAGTGGCCAGTAAGTGCACCAGGTTAGAAAGAGATTAGTGCTTGTGTCATTTTATTTATTTGTTCATTAACAAACTGACCAGTAAGCACCACAGACTGTGTAAGTATAAGTGCTTGTGTTATTTAATTTACTTATTTAATAACAAAGCGATCAGTAAGCTCCCTGGGTTGTGTGAGGATTGGCACTTGTGTTGTTTGATTTATTTATTAAATAACAAAGAAACCAGTAAGCACCCCAGACTGCGTGGTGATCGGTGCTTGTGTTATTAAATTATTTTATTTATTAAAAAAACGACCAATAACCGCACTCAGCAGTGAAGTAATTGGCACTTGTGTTATTCAATTAATTTATTTATTAATAAAGTGACCAACAAGCGCCAAGGTTGTGTGTAGATTGGCGGTTGTGTTATTGAATTAACTTATTTAACCATAAAGCAAACTATGAGCGCCCTGGGTTGAGTTGGAATTGGCACTTGTATTATTAAATTTATAAATGAAGCGACCAGTAAGCGCCCGGGGTTGTGTGGGAATTGGTGCTTGTGTCTTTTCATTAATTTATTTATTAACGAAGTGACCAGAAAGCTCCCCAGGTTATGTAGGGATTGGCGCTTGTGTTATTTAATTTATTTATCGAATAACAAAGCGACCAGTAAGCGCCCTAGACTGTATGAAAATCGGTGGTTGTGTTATTATATTATTTTATTTATTAACAAAACGAAAAATAACTACCCCAGGTTGTATTGTGATTAAAACGTGTGTTATTAAATTAATTCATTTTTTAATAAACCGACCAATAAGCCTCCTGGTTTGTGTGGTGATTGGATCTTGTATTAACAAACAAATTTATTTGTTAATGAAAAGACTAAAAAGCCCCTAAGGTTGTGTTAAAATAGATGGTAGTGTTTTTAAATTAATTTATTAATTAATCAAGCAACCAAAAAGCGCCCTGGCTTGTGTGGTAAATAGTGCTTGTGATATTCAAGTTATTAATTTACTTATTCATAAAGCAACTAATCAATGCCCCGGGTTGTATGGTAATAGCGCTTGTGGTATTTAGCTTGTTTATATAATAATAAAGCAGTCAGTAAGCGCCCTAGACTGTGTAAATATCGGTGCTTGTGTTATTAAATTAATTAATTTATTAACAAAGCAAACAGTACGAGCCCCTCAAATTGTGTGGGAATTGGTGCATGTGTTATTAAATTAATTTTCTTTTTCAGTAAATCAACTAACAAGCGCTTTGAGTTGAGTGGTGATTGGCGCTTCTGATATTCGAGTTATTAATTTATTATTAAAGTAGTTAGTAAGCGCCCTGGGTAATGTAAGGATTGGCACATGTGTTATTTAACTTATTTATCAAATAACGAAGTGATAAGTAAGCGCCTATGACTGTAAAGGGATTGGTGCTTGTGTTATTAAATTAACTTATTTTTTTAATTACGCGACTAGTAAACGGCCCGGGTTGTGAACGGATGAACGCTTGTATTATTTAATTAATTAATTTAATTATAAGGTGACCCGTAAGCGCCCCGGAAGGTGTGGTGATTAGAGCTTGTGTTAATAAGCTCATTCATTTATAATGAAGCCACTAATAAGCGCCCCAGTTTGTAAAAAAATAGGTGCTTATGTTATTAAATAATTTTATTTAATGATAAAGCGACCAATAAATGCCCCAAGTTCTGTAGGAGTTGGCACTTGCATTATATGATTTATTTATTTATTCATAAAGCGACCAGCAAGCGCCCCGGGTTGTGTAGTATTTAGGGCTTGTGTTATTCAAGTCATTTATATATCAATGAAGCGACCAGCAAGCGCCCTAGACTGTGTGAGGATCGGTGATTGTGTTATTGAATTAACTTATATATTAATAAAGCGACCAGTTAACGCCTAGGGTTGTGCAGGTATTAGCGCTTATATTATTTAATTTATTTGTTTATTAATAAAGTGACCAATAAGCGCCCTGGCTTGTGTGTTGATTGGTTCTCGCTACATTTAAATTAATAATATCTTTATTAATAAAGCGACCAGTAAATGCCCTTAATTGTATGGTTATGGCGCTTGTGTTATTTAACTTATTTTTTTAATAACAGCGATCAGTAAACGCCCCAGACTATGTAGGGATCTGTGCTTGTGTTATTAAATTAGATTTTTTATTAATAAAATGACCGGTAAGGACCCGGGTTGTATGTTGATAACGCTTGTATTGTTTAATTTATTATTCATTAATAAAGCGACTCGTAAGCGCCCCAGATTGTGTATTGATTGGCGCTTGTGTTATTAAACTGATTTATTTATAAATAAAGGAATCAATAAGCGCCCTGGCTTGTGTGGTAATTGGTGCTTGTGATATTCGAGTTCATAACTTATTTATTAATAAAGCGACTGATAAGCGCCCAGTGTTGTGTGATAATTGGTGCTTGTGATATTTATGTTCGGATTAGAAGAGGCCTTTCAGGGATAAGGATTATTTTTCACTATTAAGGAGCTCCGGTCGTCTACTGACTGGTGGGGAGCGGCACACGCATGATTTTAACTATCGAATTTAATCGTATTTACATGAGTAGTTTAGTTCACTTATGTGTGCGTAGCCCCCGCTCGTCTGCCTTAAGCCTACGCGGTGCTGCCTGCCTTCGCAACTCAAGCCGATCGGTCTACTCCTCGCTTGGTTGTCTCGCGGATAGCAAGTAGCCGCTTCTTCATAGCTACTAAATTAAACGCACACGAATTGTTTCTTTCGTGGTATTGCAAAGGACTTTCTACATAGTTCCTTATTTTGGCTTTTGATCTTTTTTGCTGAATCGCCTCTTCTGCTGAACGACTTGTAAGTCAAAATTTTGCTTGTTTCTCTTTATGCTACTTTGTTAAAGACCAATAGTTTTTTTGTCGTTTCTACCTTATCTCAAAGTAACTTTGAAATCTTCGTTCGCTATTAGGTAGAGAAATATTTCGAGAAATACTGAGTAAATCTATCAAACTGGATTTACTGGCATACTGACATTTTTTGTTCAGATTAATTTTCCTTGTAACCAGATATTTCTTTTATCATTATATGGTTTCATATTTTTATTTTTTTTTGTTTACTNTTGTTAATAGAAGAAACACGCAAAACTTTAAATGTAAAGTTTTGAAAGAGTTAATTTGATTATTCCACCTAAAAATTCAGTCCGCTAAATTGGCAAAGAAAATCTGCATGAGTTTTTTACAATTCCACAGAAAAGCTTAACAAAATAACAATTTGTCGGCATAAATGAACCGAAATTCAATTTATGGCTCGAATTTCAATGGAGTCATAAAGAATTCGACACGGACATTTAAACAATTTAAGTTATTGACTTATTATTGAAAAGGCCTGTAAAAGACCTAGGTTGTGTAGGGACTAGTACTTCTACTATCAAATTGATTTAATTTTTAATGAAGCGACCGGTAAGTGCCCTGGGTTGTGTGGAGCTTGGCGTTTTTATTGTTTAATTTATTGATTCATTAGTAAACCAATTCGTGAGCGCCCCCGAATGTGTGGTGATTGGCGATTATGTTATTAAACTAATTTAATTATTTATGAAGCGACCAATAAGCGCCCTGGGTTCTGTAGAAATGGATGCTTATGTAGTTAAATTAAATCATTTTTTAATAAAACAACCAATAAGCGTCCTGGCCTGTGTGGTGATTGGTGCTTTTAATATTCAAGTTATTAATTAATTTAGTAATAAAGTGATCAATAATCGCCCCAGGTGGTATGGTGAAATCGCTTGTAATATTTAACTTATTTATTTGATAATAAAGCAATCAGTGCGCGACCTAGACTGCTAGGGGATCAGAGCTTATGTTTTTACATTTATTTATTTTTTAATAAAGCGAACAATAAGCGCACAGGTTCGTATGGTAATGGCACTTGGGTTATGTAACTTGTGTATTTGATAACAAAGCGATCAGGAAGCACCTTCAACTGTGTGTGGAACAATGCTTGTGTTATTGAATTAACTTATTTATTAATAAAGCCACCACTAAACACCCCGGGTTGTGTAGGAATCGGCTCTTGTATTAAATAAACTATTTACTTCCTATTAAAGCGACCAGTAAGCGCCCCGGGCTGAATTGTGATGGCGCTTGTGTTATCTAACTAACTCATTTAATAACAAAGAGATCAGTAAGCACCCCGACTGTGTGGGGATTGGTGCTTGTGTTATTCAATTATATTATTTATTAATAAAGCCACCAGTAAGGGCACCTCGACTGTGTGGGGATTGGTGCTTGTGTTATTCAATTATATTATTTATTAATAAAGCGACCAGTAACCGCACTCAGCAGTGAAGTAATTGGCACTTGTGTTATTCAATTAATTTATTTATTAATAAAGTTAAATTTTTATATTTAATTGTTACAAAAATACTCTAAAGTTCAACAATACTTTTCATTAAACTTCTGAAAAATTTTTCTAATACTCCTTCATCTACTTTAATTACATTTCTTGTTTCTTAATAAATATTCATAATTCTTCTTCTTAATCTTTCACTCCCCTTGATCTTTACTAGTCTTTCTTTTAGTACATTCCTATCGACACGATCAAAAGCTTTTTTAAGATCTATAAAACATGCAAAAACCTTTCCTTTTGGTTTGTTCAGTCTTTCCTCTAATGTATGATTTAGCGCGTGAATTGATTCTATTACTCTTTTTTCCTCCCTCAATCCAAATTGACTCTCTGGTAATTTCTTTTTAATTTCTTTCCTCAACAATCTGCTTAGCATACTAACGTATATCTTACATGCCATGCAAGTTAGTTTTACTCCTCTGTAATTACCTGGCTCACTTTCATCTCCTTTCATATGCAGGACAAATTACTCTAGTTTCCCATTGATCTGGTATTTCTCTTTCTTTCTATACTTTTTTAATCAACTCCCGTACGGCTGTCCCTAGCTCTTGTGGCATATATTTCCAGATCTCATTTTCCAGCTTATCTTCTCCTGGTGCTTTCCTCAGTTTCAACTTGTTGATCTGTGTTCCAAATTCTTCTAGGCTAAATTCTTCTTGCTCTTCTGTGCTTCCACTTAAAATACCCTTTTTTTAAATTCTATTAGTACCATTACTCCTTTATTCTTACTATTCAACTTTTCAATAAAATGTGATCTCCAATCCTGCATTTTTATATTCTTATTTATCTATTTTTCCTTCACCGAAATCTGTTTATGTACTTCCACACTTCTTCTTCCGATGTTGCTTTCCTCAATTTTTCGTCTTTATTTTTTTTCAGCCGTATATTTTTTGCTTCACATCAATTTCTTTATTCTCCTTTTTTCATATGATGTACGATCTTTCCACTTTCTGTTTCCTCCATAGTTACATTGT
>NW_019379474.1:230441-242360 GCF_000648655.2 Copidosoma floridanum
GTAGTAATTGGCGCTTGTTTTATTAAACTTTTTTATTTATTAATAAAGCGACATATAACCCCCCAGGTTGTGTAGAAATGGATGCTTGTGTTATTAACTTAATTTATTTATTAATACAGCAACCAATGAGCGCCCTGTCTTGTGTGGTCATAGGAGCTTGTGATATTTAAGTTATTAATTTATTATTGAAAAGACCAGTAAAAGACCCGGGTTGTGTAGGGATTAGCGCTTATGTTATTGAATTAATTTAATTATTATTAAGGGACCAGTAAGCGTCCAGGGTCGTATGGTGATAACGCTTGTAGGGTTTAATTTAATATTATTAAATATAGCGATTCGTGCGAGCCTCGGGTTGTGGGGTAATTGGGGCTTGTGTTCTTTAACTATTTTATTTATTAATGAAGCAACCGAAAAGTCCCCTGGGTTGTGTAGGAATGGATGCTTGTGTTATCAAATTTATTTATTGATTAATAAAGCAACTTATAAGCGGCCTGGCTTGTGTGGTGATTCGTGCCTGTCGATTTAGAGTTTTTAACTTATATATTAATAAAGCGACCAGTAAGCGCCCAGCGTTGTACAGGTTGCTAGTGCTTGTGACATAAAAGTTATTGATTAATTCTTTAAACGGCCAGTAAATGAATCGGGTTATGTAGGGATAAGCGCTTCTATTATTGAATTAGTTAAATTAATAATGAAGCGACTAATAAGCGACCCAGGTTGTATGGTAATTGGCGCTTGGGTTATAAAATTAACTTATTTATTATAAAATGACCAGTATGGTGATATAGCTTGTATTGTTTAATTTATTATTGATTAATGAAGCGATTCGTAAGAGCTTCGAGTTGTGTAGTATTTGGCACTTGTGTAATGTAACTTACTTTTTTAATACCTTACAAATTAGTAAGCGGCCCAGACAGTGTGGTGATTGGGGCTTGTGTAATTAAACTTTTTTTATTTATTAATAAAGCAACCAATAAGCGCCTCGGGTTGTGTAAAAATAGGTGCTTGTGTTATAAACTTAATTTAATCATTAATAAAGCTATCAGTAAGCGCCCCGGGCTGTGTGGTGATTAACGCTTGTGTTATTAAACTCGTTGATTTATTAAGAATGCAACTCATAAGCGCCCCGAATTAATAAGGTATGGTTGCTTGTGTTATCAAATGAATTTGTTTGATAATAAAGCGACTAATAAGTGCCCCAGGTTGTGTAAGGGTGAGAACTTGTATTATATGATTCATTTAATTATTAATAAAGCGATCAGTAAGTGCCTGGGGCTGTGTTGTGATTGGCGCTGGTGTTATTAAACTAGTTGACTTATTAATGATGCGACTAATAAGCGCCCCGGGTTAAGTAGAAATGGTTGCTCGCGTTAACAAATAAATTTATTTATTAATAACGCGACCAATAAGTGCTCCAGGTTGTTTGAGAGTTGAAACTTGTATTATATAATCTATTTATTTAATTATAAAGCGATCAGTAAGCGCCCCGTGCTGTATGGTGATTGGCACTTGTGTTATTGAACTAGTTGACTTATTAATAATGCGACTGATAAGCACCCTGGATTGAGTAGAAGATGTTGCTTGTGTTATCAAATAAATGTAAATAATAATAATGGAACTAATAAGCGCATTGGGTTGTGTAAGGGTTGGCGCTCGTATAATATAAATTATTAATTTCTTTATAAAGTGACCAGTAAGCGCCCCAGGTTGTATGGTGACGGCGCGCGTGTTATCTAACTTACTCATTTAATAACAAAGCGATTAGTAAGCACCCCCGACTGCGTTAGGATAAGTGCTTCTGTTATAAAATTATTTAATTTATTAATACAGTGACCGAAAAGCGCTTCAGGTTGTATGGTAATTGGAGCTTGCGTTATTATATTAGATTATTTATTAGAAGAGCGATCTGTTAACGCCCCGGATTGTGTAGGGATTGGCTGTTGTATTGTTTAGTTTATTATTAATTTATAAAGCGATTCGTAAGCACACGGGGTTGGGTGGTCATTGGCGCTTGTGTTATTGAACTCATTCGATTATTAATAAAGCAACTAATAAGCGCTCCGGGGTTATGTAGGAATGGGTGCTTGTGTCATTAAGTTAATTTTTTAATTAATAAAGCGACTAATGAGCGCCCTGGCTTCTTAGATAATTGGTACTTGTAATATTCTAGTTATTCGTTTATTTATTGATAAAGCGACCAACAAACGCCCGAGTTGTATAGTTATGGCACTTGTGTTATTTGACTTATTTATTTAATAACACAGCGATCAGTAAGCGCCCCAGACTATGTGAGAGTCGGTGCTTATGTTATTAAATTAATTTTTTTATCAATAAAGCGACCAGTTAGTGCCCCGGATCAAATGGTGATAACGCTTGTATTGTTAATTCATTATTAATTAATGCAGCAATTCGTGTAAGCCCCAAAATGTGTAGTGATTGGCGCTTGAGTTATTAAACTAATTTATCTATTAATAAAGCGACTAATGAGCGCCCTGGCTTGTGTGGTGATTGGTGCTTGTGATATTTGGGTTATTAATTTATGTATTAAGAAAGCGATCAAAGAGCACCTGGGTTGTGTGGTGATTGGCGCTTGTGTTATTAAAATAATTAATTTATTAATAAGGCCAACTGTAAGCGCCTCGAGTTTTGAGGGATATGGTGCTTGTGTTAATAAATTAATTGTGTTATGTAATTAAATTAAATTAACTTATTTAAAAGCGAGCAATAAGCGCCCAGGGTTCTGTGGTTACTAGTGCTTGTGATATTAAAGTTATTAATTTACTATTAAAACGGCCAGTAAAAGACCGGGGATGTGTAGAAATTGGCGCTATTCTTATTAAATTCATTCAATCATTGATAAAGCGACTAATAAGCGCTTTAGAATGTATGATAATTGGCGCTTTCGATATTAAATGAGTTTATTTATCATTCAAGCAACCTGTGAGCGTTTAGAATTTTGATAGGATTGGCACATGTGGTATTTAACTTATTTATTTATTAAAAAATAAATCATCAAGCGCCTCAAACTAGGTGGATATCAGTGCTTGTGTATTTTAATTAATCAATTTATTAATAAAGCGAACAGTAAGTGCCCCGAGTTGTAAGGGAATTGTTGCTTGTGTTATTAAATTAATTTATTTTTTAATAAAGCAGCTAATAAGCGCCCTAGGTTGTGTATTGATTTGTGCTTGTGATATTTAAGTTATTAATTCATTATTAAAGTAGTTAGGAAGCAACTTGGGTTGTGTCGGGATAACTACTTTTGTTATTAAATGAATTAATTCATTAATCAAGCGACCAACAAGCGCTCCAGGTTGAATAGTATTTGGCGCTCGTTTCATTAAATGAGTTTGTTTATGATTAAAGCGACCTGCAAGGTCCCCAGGTTATGTCTAGATTCGCACATGTGTTATTTAACTTATTTATTAAATAACAAAGCAATAAGTTAGTGCTCATAACGATAAGGGGATCAGTGCTTGTGTATTCAAATCAACTTATTTATTAATTAGGCGACCAGTAACCACCCTAGGTTGTGTGAGGATAGGATCTAGTATCATTTATTTTATTTGTTAACTTATGAAGCGACCGTAAAGCATCCCAGAATGTGTGGTGATTGGAGCTTGTGTTATTAAACTTATTCATTTATTGATGAAGCAACTAATTAGTGCCCCGGGTTGTGTAATAGTTGTCACTTGCATTATATGATTTATTTGTTCATTAATAAAGTGACTAGCAAGCGCCCCGGGTTGTGTAGTATTTGGGGCTTGTGTTATTTGACTAATTTATTTATTAACAAAGTGACCAAACAGTCTCTGGAGTTGTGTAGAAATAGATGCTGGTGTTATAAAATTAGTTTATTGATTAATAAAGCTACTAATAAGCACCCTGGCTTGTGTGGTAATTGGTACTTGTGATATTTAGATACTGAATTTATTTATTAATGAAGCAACCAGTAAGCGCCCCGGGTTGTATGGTGATAACACTTGTATTGTTTAATTTTTTATTATTATTTGATGAAGCTATTTGTACGAGCACCTTGTTGTGGGGTAATTGGCTCTTGTGTTATTTAACTTATTTTTTTAATAACACAGCAATCAAAAAGCGTTCCAGACTGTGTGGTGATTAGAGCATGTGTTATTAAACTTTTTTTTTTATTAATAAAGCGACCAAGAAGCGCCATCGGTTGTGTAGAAATAGGTGCTTGCGTTACCATTTTAATTTTTTTAATAATAAAGCGATTAGTAGGCACCCCGGGCTGTGTTGTAATTGGCGCTTGTGTTATTGAACTAGTTGATTTATTAATAATGCTACTAATAAGCGCCCCGGGTTGAATAGGAATTGTTGCTTCTGTGATCAAATGAATTTATTTAATAATAATAGAACTAGTAAGCGCTTTGGGTTGTGTGGTAATTGGTACTTGTGATATTTAGATAGTTAATTTATTTAATAATGAAGCGACCAGTAAGCGCCCCGGGTTGTATGGTGATAACGCTTGTATTGTTTAATTTATTATTATTTAATAAAGCAATTTATAAGAGACCCTGGGTGTGGGGTAATTGGCACTTGTGTTATTTAACTTATTTTTTTAATAACACAGCAATTAGTAAGCACCCCAGACTGTGTCTTGATTGGCGCTTGTGTTATTAACAATTTGTTTTTATTAATAAAGCGACTAATAAGCTCCCCAGGTAGTGTAGAAATGGATGCTTGTGTTAATAACTTAATTTATTTAATTATAAGGTGACTGGTTAGCGCCCTGGGTTTTGTGGTGATTGGCGCTTGTGTTATTAAACTAACTTGATTATTAATGTAGTGACCAATAAGCGCCCCGGGTTGTGTAGGGTTGGATGCTTGAGTTATTAAACTAATTTATTGATTAATAAAGCGACCAGTAAGCACCCTGGCTCGTGTGGTGATTGGTACTTCTGATAATTAAGTTATTAATTTATTTATTAATAAAGCGACTAATAAATGCCCTTAGGTGTAGAGTTACTGCTCTTGTGTTATTTAACTTATTTTTTTATTAACACAGAGATCAGTAAGCACCCCAGACTTGGTGGGGATCTGTGCTTGCGTTCTTTAATTAATTTATTTATTATCAAAGTGACTGGTAAGCGCCTCGGGTTGTGTGGTGATAACGCTTGTATTGTGTAGTTCATCAATAATTAGTAAAGCGTATCGTAAGCGCCCCAGGTTGTGTGGTGATTGGCGCTTGTGTTGTTAAACTAATTTATTTATTAATATAGCGACCAATAAGTGCCTTGGCTTGTGTGACGATTTGTGCTTGTGATATTCGAGTTAATAATTTATTTATGAATAAAGCAACCTGTTATGTATAGAAATAATAATAATTCACACAGGATATAATTATAAGGAACGTATATTAAGTGATAATATAATAAGTTATACAGAATAAAGATTATACAATACAGCAAGTGCTAGCTTGATTGATAGTTTCTTGGCAAGTTATGTGTGCTCCGGCTTACGGCCAGCACGGCTCGGGTCTATCTATAGTTAAGCTTTCTTTTCGCTATTTGGACACACACACAATCGGCTCACTCAATACACACTCACTTGCTAATGCTGATATATTTCAACTTCCTCTCCCTTTACAGGATACGAAATTATTTTATTTCACGCTGGCTAGTTTAACTTTATTATTTGCTTGCTTCTCTGCTCAGTTTTTTGAGGATCTGGTTGCAATTACTTTTGGATGAGATTTTTCAGATCGACTACTTTGAACCGTATGAAGAATAATTGGTTCTTTGCACTTTAATATTTGGTCAGCGTGTCTTTTCCAAACTATGCCTGGTAAAATCTCAACCTTAAAGTTTACAGGAGACAACTGAGTAACAAACACAGCGGGAATTTTCTTGTTCGTGTTGGACGAATAATCATTTACCCAAACTTCCTCCCCCACCGAAAATGTAACATCACGCGTTCTCTTCTGATTCAGTGTCTGTTACATTTGCGATTGATCTATTTTATCTGATACATTCGGTTTTAAATAATCAAGCTTTGTGATCGTCCTGTTGAGCAATGTTCAGTACTTCTATAGTCAAACAAAAATATATTGATAGCCTCGCTCAATGGTTTATCTGATTTCAACATTTTATTGACTTTATCTTCGAAGACGCCAACAAAGTTTTTTGCAGCATCATTTGTTGCCGGATGGTATGGGGCCGTAAAAGTATGCTTTATTCCATTTTCTTTTATAAACAATTGAAAAATTTTACTAGTAAACTGATGCCCATTATCCTCCACCAAATGGTTTGATAAGCCAAATCGTGAAATAAATTTTTAAATCTAGTTATAGTTTCTTCAGCTTGTATAGTTGCTTTCATATCAAACACTTCTGGCTATTTACTCTAAGCATCAATAACTATCATAATTATATGCCCGTGAAGCGGGCTTAAAAAATCACAATGGATTCTACTCCAACATTTATTCGGTGATGGCCAAGAATTTAATGGTAGCTTAGGTAGATTTTTTCGGTCTTGCACGCAAACCTTGCAGGTTGCTGATGATTCTTCTAAATCTGCATCGATTTTTGGCCACCACGCGCAAGACCTTGCTCGCATCTTCATTTTAACGCTGCCAAAATGAGAATCGTGTAATTCTTTCAGAATTTGTGGTCTCAGATTTTCAGGCACAATTACGCGATACCCTTATAGTAAACAGTCTTTTTCTACATATAATTCATCTTTCTTTTTATAATAATTTTGTTCCGATTCAGATAAATCCTCTCGTTTTGGCCAGTCATTTTTTAAATAAGTAACAATTTTGCTCAAAGTTTTATCTTTTAATGTTTCTTTTGCAATATCTTTTGCTGTGAGTGCTTTTAACTCTTGTTCAACAAAGTTGATTGCCTGAAAATCTGTGTTAAAAATCGGTGTTATATCATTGATCGGGAGTCTAGACAATGCATCACAGTTACCGTTACTGTTAGTATTGACGTATTCGATATTATACGTGAAATGTGATAGAAAATAGGCCTATCTCTGAAGACGGCTGGCTATTGTTAGAGGAATTTCTTGGTTAGGACCAAAAATATAAACCAGTGGTTTATGATCGGTTTTTAAAATTATTTTTTTTCCATAGACATAATTATAAAATTTTTTGAGTCCAAACACAATAGCACCTGCTTCTTTATCCATGATAGCTCTATTTAACTCCTTTTCTGGAATAACTTTCAACGCAAATGCAATTGATCTTTCTTCGCCATTCGTATAGCGATGCGAAAGTATCGCAGAGAGACTGCATTGTGACGCGTCGCATGCGAGTACAAGTTCTTGCAAAGGATCATAATTTACTAATACATTAGCCGATGCTATTTCGTTTTTTAGCCATTTATATGCTCTGTCGCATTCAGCATTCCATAAATATTCTGTATTTTTTTTTAAGTCGTACAGTAGTTTTAAACGCGATGCCCGGTTAGATAAAAATCGTTCATAATACGTTACTAGTCCTAAAAAAGATAACAGTTGCTTTTTTATTTGTTGGTATTGGTGCATTAACTAGTACTTCTACTTTCTTTTCCGACTTACATAGTTCTCCTTTTCGAATAACAAAACCTAGTATTTCTAATTCTTCTGTCATAAAATCACATTTTTTTTACTTTTACACGGAACCCATACTCTTCTAATCGACTTAATACTTTATGCAACGTATCAATGTGTTCTTCTTCATTTTTACCAGTAACGAAGATGTTATCTAAATAAACAGCGATTTGACCGTTAACATCTCCTAAACAATCTTCCATAATTCTTTGGAATTCTCCCAGACCCGAAGCTACTTTTTCTGTTGATTTCGTGTACCTGAAAAGACAAACATGTGTTATTATAGTTAGCATGTCTCGCGACTCCAGCTGAATTGGTATTTGCATGTAAGCATGTGTTAAGTCAATTTGACTAATTTTTTCTCCCCTGTAATTTTTCAAAAATTTTGTCGATCGTTGGTAAGGGGTGTCTATTTATTATTAAGCATGGATTAACCGTTAATTTAAAGTTTCCGCATATACGCACGCTTTCATCGGTTTTTATTATGGGAACGATAGGCGTTGCCCATTCACTCGTTTGCACTCGTTCAATATGCCCAAGCTCTTCTAAGCGTTTTAACTCAATTTCTACTTTGCTACGTAAGACGAACGGTATGTGACGTACTTTACATGCCTTTGGTATTGAATTTTCTTTTCAAACTAATTTAATAGTGACTTTATTAAAACATCCAGTTCCTTCACTAAATAGCTTAGGAAAAGCCTGAATCAATTTTTCTTCGAAGTTATTTAATTCTACATTATTAATCGTAAACAACGGCCATAAACCAAATGCATGTAACCACGATCTACCAATTAACGTTGCACCTTTTCCGGGTAAGACTAAGATATCTCACTTATAACATTGATTTTTTAAATAAACATTGAGATTGCGCAATATACCTATCGGATTTACTTTTATATTATAAGCATTCAATGAAAATGAAATTTCACAAATCTTTATTTGTGGAAAACATTCGATTCTCGTTTCATCAGATATAATAGTCTAATAGGACCCCGGGTCAATTTCCATTTCAATATTTACTGAATTCTCGCATACATTCATATACATTGGTGTTCGCGCTGTTTCGGAGGCTAACATACCGTTTATCTCATTTATTTTACCTCTTGGTATTATATTATTGAACTCGAAGCTGTCCTCTTCTTCTCCTTCACTCGTGCTGTTGGTATCGTCGGCTGCCTGTTCGACCTGAATGTTTTGGAGTCTGTGGCCTTGGGCCCGGCATGCTACTTCAATATGCCTGCGTTGATTACAATACCGGCACGTCTTTAATCGATGTACACACTCTCTGGCTATGTGCCCCTTCTTTGCGTAACAATAACAAACTATTGTGACTCGATTGCTTGGCTCGTTCGTTGATTTTTTACCGGTTACCGTATCGTTCTTTTGACCTTAGTCCAATTTTGCGTGTCGATTCGTTTGATTACTTTTTCTTTTTATAACATGTAAATTTTCTTCTCTACCGTGACTATTATTTCTATCAGTCGATGATGCATTTTTCTCGTGCTAGCGATATTTTGTATGCCGTTTCAAATGTTAAAGAACTTTCCTTTGAAAGTTCTACTTTAGTGGCGTGATCATATAATCCGCATACTAGTTGATCTCTTAGTGCCGTCTCAACTAATGTGAAATTACAATTCAATGATAATTCTCTTAGCCTTGCAACAAAGTCTGCTAACGATTTGCTTACTGTTTGTTTCGCCGCATAAAACTTATCCCTTTCCATTGATTCTGAAGGCTTTGGACACAGATGATCACCCACTAACTTAACGATATCCTTGAGCTTAGCCGGGTGTCACAGGTTTCTCGCTAACTTATAAGTATCAGCACTCACTTTAGTCAATAATATGGCCCTCATTGTCCGTAATGTTGTTCACTTAGAAAAATAATTCAAATCTTTCGATTAAAGTTTCCCAATCAACCTTGCCTAGTTTAAACTCTAATCGTATTTTAGAGTCCATTGTAGCCATCTCTACTGTACTATCACTTTTTGTATCTTCTTTGTTTTCCATTATTTTCTTGCTCTTTTGTTTTTCCAATACTATAGCCTGTACATGTGCTAATAATTTTTTCCTTAGTCTTTCAGTAAAGTCTTTACCTTCTTATGGTATGCCTTCACGTAATAATGAAATATACAGTTCTTCTCGTGTCAATATCAAAACTTCACTCTCTTTTACGATACTTTCGAAATCCTTATACTCTGTAACCGACATTAGCTTACGCGTTTACACGGTTATTTTTACTCGTCACAAATTTTTATGTATAAAAATAATGATAATTACCACAGAATTTACTTATAAGCAACGTATATGAAGTGATAATATAACAAGTAATACAAAAAGAAAAAATAAATAAAGTACAGCAAGTGCTAGCTTCATTAAGAGTCAATCAGCAAGCTACGTGTGATCCGGTTCACGGCAAGCACGGCTCTGGTATATCTATAGTTAAGCTTTATTTTCACTATTCGTACACACATAATCAGCCCACGCAATACACACTCAATCGACAATGCCAACATATTACACAACCAGTAAGCACCCAGAGTTGTGTGGTGATTAGTGCTTGTGATATTAAAGTTATTAATTTATTATAAAAGTGGCCGGTAAAAGACCTGGGTTGTATAGTAATTAGCGCTGGTGATATTGAATTAGTTTATTTATTATTAGAGCAACCCGTAAGCGCTCCAGGTTTTGTAAAAATTGGAACATGTGTTATTTAACTTATTTATTTAATAACAAAGCGATCAGTAAGCACCCCAGACTGTGTGAGGATCGGTGCTTGTATTATCGAATTAACTTATTTATTAATCAAGCGACCAGTGAACACCTAGGGTTGTGTGGGTATTAGTGCTTGTATTATTTAATTTATTTATTTATTAATAAAGCGACCACAAAGCGCCCCGGGTTGTGTGGTAATTGGCACTTGGGTTATTAAACTAGTTGTTTTATTAATGATGCGACTAATAAGCACCACAGGTTGTGTAGAAATAAATGCTTGGGTTATTAACTTAATTTTATTATTAATAAAGTGACCATGTTGTGAAGGGATTAGCGCTTCTGTTATGAAATTAATTTAATTATTATTAAAGCAAGTAATAAGCGCCCCGAGTTGTGTGGTAATTGGCGTTAGTGTTATTAAATTAGTTTATTTATTATTGGAGTGACCTGTAAGCACTTCGGGTATTGTGGGGATTAGCACATGTATAATTTAACTTATTTATTTAATAACGAAGCTATCAGTAAGAGCCCCAGACTGAGTGGGAATCGGTGCTTGTGTTATTGAATGAACTTATTCATAAATAAAGCAACCGTTCAACGCCTAGAGTTTTGTAGGTATTAGTGCTTGTATTATTTAATTTATTAATTTATTAGTAAAGTGGCCAGTAAGCCCCCCCACCTGAGTAGTAATTGGCGCTTATGTTATTAAACTAGTTGTTTTATTGATGATGCGACTAATAAGCGCCCCGTGTTGTGCAAAAATGGTTGCTTGTGTTATCAAATAAATTTATTTATCAATAAAGCAAATAATAAGTGCCCCGGGTTGTGTAAGGGTTGGCGCTGGTGTTATCTAACATACATATTTAATAACAAAGCGATCAGTAAGCACCCATGACTGTGTTAGTATTAGTACTTGTGTTATTTAATTATTTAATTTATTAATAACTCGA
Source organism: Copidosoma floridanum (assembly GCF_000648655.2). Next base: position 241,665 of record NW_019379474.1, read on the forward strand.
CACGTAAGCCCCCTAAGTTGTACGGTATATGGCGCTTGCGTTAATAAATCAGTTTATTTATTATAAGAGCGAGCTGCAAGTGCCCCGGGTTTTGTAAGAATTAGCACATGTGTTATTTAACTTATTTATTCAATACCAAAGCGATCAGTAAGCACCCCAGATTGTGTGGGGATCAGTGCTTGTGTTATTGAATTAACTTATTTATTAATAAAGCCACTAGTAAACGCCCTGGGTTGTGTGGTTATTGACGCTTGTGTTATGAAACTTAGTCGATTATTAATGAAGCAAGTAATAAGCGCCATAGGTTGTGTAAAAATGAGTGCTTAGTTTTATGATTACATTTATTTAATAATAAAGCGACAAATAAGTGCCCCGGGATGTGTAAGAGTTAGCGCTTGTATTATATAATTCACTTATATATTAATAAAGCGACCAGCAAGCGCCCAGAGTTATGTGGTAATTAGGGCTTGTGATATTTAACAAATTTGTTTATTAATGAAGCGACCAAAAGGTGCCCTAGGTTGTGTAGGAATTGATACTTTTGTTATGAAATTAATTGGTTTATTAATAAAGCAACCAATAACCGCCCTGGCTTGGGTGGTGATTAGTACTTGTGATATTTAAATTAATAATTTATTCATTAATTAAGCGACTAATACATACCCTAAGTTATATGGTTATGGATCTTGTGTTATT
>NW_019379474.1:253726-267322 GCF_000648655.2 Copidosoma floridanum
TGTATTATTTGATTTTATTATTAATTAATACAGAGATCCATAAGTACCTTGTTTATGTGGTGGTTAGCGCTTCCGTTAGTAACCTAATTTATTTTATAATAAAGCGACCAATACTTGCCCCGGGTTGTGCAAAAATAGGTGCTAGTGTTATTTCATAATTTAAATATTAATGCAGCAACTAATAAGCGCCCTGTCTTAAGTGTTGATTGGTGCTTGTCATGTTTAAGTTATTAATATATTTATTAATAAAGCGGTCATTAAGCGCCTGAGATGTGTGATGATTGGTGCTTGTGATGTTCAAGTTAATTATTTATTATTCAAGTGGCTACTCAGCGCCCCGAGTTGTATGGTGATGGCGCTTGTGCTATTTAACTTACTTATCCAATAACAAAGCAATCAGTAAGGACAACAGACTGTGTTAGGATCAGTGCTTGTGTTATTACATTTATTAATTTATCAATTAAGTATCTAATAAGCGCCTTGGGTTGTGTGGTGATTGGCGCTTGTGTTACTGAATAAACTTATTTATTAATGAAGCGACCAATAAGCGCCCCGGGTTGTGTAGGAATGTGTGCTTGTGTTATAACATTAATTTATTTATTAATATAGTGACGAATAAGCGTTCTGGCTTGTGTGGTGATTGGTGCTTGTGATATTAGAGTTATTAATTTATTTATAAATAAAGCGACCAGTAAGCTTCCCAAGTTGTGTGGTAGTTAGCGCTTGTGTTATTAAACTAATTGATTTATGAATAACGCGACTAATAAACACCCCAGGTTGTGTCAGGATAGGTGCTTGTGTTGATAAATGACACTATTTATTAATTACGCGACTAATAAGCGCCCCGGGTTGTGTGGTAAATGGCGCTTGTGATATAAAACTAACTTATTTATTAATGAAGCAACCAATACGCACCTTAAGTTGTGTAGGATCGAGTGCTTGTGTTATTAAATTAATTTAATTATTAATAAAGTGACCAACAAGTGCCCTGGGTTGTATGGTAATTTGCACTTGGTTTATTAAATTTATTAATTTATGAGTAAAGCAATCTGTAAGCCCCTCGGGTTCTGTGGGGATTAGCACATGTGATATTTAACTTATATTTATTATTTATTATTTTGATAACAAAGCGATCAGTTAGCGCCCTAAACTGTGTGGGGATCGGTGCTTGTGTTATTAAATTTACTTATTTATTAATAAAAAAATTAGTAAGTACCCCAGGTTGTGTAAGAATTAGGGCTTGTAATACCTAATTTATTAATTTATTATTAAAGCGACCAGTAAGCACCTCAGGTTGTGTGGGACTTATCGCTTGTGTTAATTATTCAATTAATTAATTAATAAAGCAAATAGTGAGCGCCCTTGTTTGTGTGGTTATTGGCGCTCGGTCTATTAAATTTATTTATTGATTAGTTAAGCGACCTGTGAGCGCCTTGAGTTGTGTTGGGATTGGCACATGTGTTATTTAATTTATTTATTCAATAACAAAGCGATCAGTAAGTGCCCCAGGTTGTGTAGGGATTGGCGCTTGTATTATTTAATTTATTTACCTAATAACAAAGTGACTAGTTGGCTCACCGGGTTGTATGTTACACTAGTTTCCGCCTTTGTTGACAAAATTAAGGTATCTTCCGTACCAACTGTCAACAACAACGAGACCTATTTTATCAGCTATTTATAATCCTGAAGTTTCACTTTTTTTTATCTTTTTTATTCACTATTTTTTTATATATGCTTAAATTATTCACCGTTGTCCATGAAGAAGTCTTTCTTATCCACTGTGAAACTTTTTTATCCACCTATCTTTGTGACGTAACATTTTTTTTTTTTTCTTCTTTCTAACCTTATTTTTTTACTTTTTTATCTGTTCACTGTTTTCTCGGTTTTTTTTCACTTTTACAGTCACTTTTTAACTTATTCACTCTTTTTACTTACTTGCAGTTTTTTAAGGACAAATCTTTATATTTTTTACTGCCTCGTCGCACGCGATTTCATATACTTTTGTTCTAACTTTCAATAACTAATCTCACTCCATCCATTTACTATACTTGAATTTCTCTTCAATTTTTCACTTACACTATTCTTGCTTACTGTCTACAATTTCATGCACCTTCATTTTATTACTTAACACTCATTTATTATTTATTATTCGCTTTTTTCACCACTCTAGCACGGACATGCCCTCTCTCCTACGCGTACCAAACGAAAGTAATATTAATTTAATACATTTATTTATTATTTAAACGAAGCGTTTAAGAATTTCACGTACAATTTTATACTTTTGCTTATATAAAGATATTGATTTTTTTTTATCACTGTATCTATTCGCACCTTATATACACGCATACGCATGCACCTCGCTCGCTCGGGAAAAAAAATAAACTTGGACCCTATAAGTAGCGGACAGTAGAGTTGCCCACCGCGCATGCATATTCACTATATCCACGTAACTATGGATGTACGGTGTGAATGGACACTACGTTTTTTTATCTACTTCAGATTAGTTAACGTCAAAAATTTCTTTCCAAACAATATTTTCTATTCCAAAATTCTTATTATGTTCCATTTTAATATAAATTCTATTTTCATTTTTGCATTTTTATAACGTGACGTATGATTGACTATGTAAAAACAGTGGTTTTTTCAAGTATAATTAAACAGTTAGTATGTAAGAATATTAAAATTTACTCAAATTTATCGATGGGTAAGTATTCAATGCGAGTAGTTGAATTTATCGGCATTTCTCATCAAAGATACGATTACTAAGGCAACTCGAATTTTTTAGTTAAAACTACAGTTTGTAGAAAAATTGTTCTAAGTAGCAATTGAAAAAAAATGCCACCTCGACCAGGACTTGAACCTGGAACTCTTTTCAAGTTGCGTTATCTGCACTATAGTGCCTTCGAGCGTGCTTGTTTCAGGTTTGTTGCATGCCTCTTTTCTGCAACTCTTGCTGTAAGTGTTGTCTTCAGAGGAGTTTGCATCTACTGGTCTTCAGAGGGACTTACGCTTATTATAACCTCCAAATCTACGAGTGCTCTACTGATGTGCTGTTGCAGACGACACAATAGTCAGGTGATGTTGAACTTTGTTGTCCTCACAATTTTTGATTGAATCATGGCATCTGATACAAAAGAAGAGGATTTCGATAGCCCAGCTGAAATGTTACTAACGGCTAAAGATGTTGAGGTAAAAAAATAAGCTCCTAGAAAAAAACTTCATGATATTATCTACGAATTTACTGATATATTTGGTAGGCTTGAGAGTGCATATTTAAGTAAATTTGCTATCGATAGTGTCGTTAACTCATGTGCAGAAGTACTTGATAATGCTTGTAACAATGTTAAAAATGTAGTCACTGCTCTTAATTTATCTTCTGCAGGTAGTTTGTCCAATATGATGGTGCCCACCTATGCTGATAAAGTTGCTAAGCCAGGGCCAGCTCGATGCGTTTTGCTGGACAAAAATAAAGCTATTCCAATTAGTCAAGCTAAGAGAACTGTACTTGGCCCATGTAAGAATGCCTTGAGTAAATTTACTTTTTCAATGGAAACTAAAAAAGCTATACTTGGAGCTTTAAAGCCTGTTAATCTGCAGCTCAAAGTCAACAAATTTACATTTTTGCCCAATAGTTCTGTTGCTATTGAAGGTGCTGCCCCAGAATCTTTGAATTGCTGCAATAAGTTGAAGAAACTGGGCATTGAAGTGAATGATGATATTAAGATGGACACTTGCATTATTATATGTGATATTCCAGTGATATAAATATTAAGAAAAATTTACCAGATTGTGATGCAGAAGAGATCAAAGTCCTCTATATGTACTCTGTGCGTAAAAAGAAGTGTCGCTTATGTATAGTACAACTTAAATCAAAGCACAGAGCTAAGATGTTAGAAAACAATCGAATATTTATCGGCTGGCACTCCTGTAGATTTGCAAATCATATAACCTTGCTTCAGTGTTTTAAGTGCTTAAAATTTGGGCACATTGCTGCTAACAGTAAGGGTAAAACTTGTTGTGCTCAATGGGCAGGAGATCATTTTTTCAGAGACTGCCAAATAAATAATATTTTATGTTGTAATAACTGCAAAGAGGCCAAACAACTACCTAGTACCTCACACAATGCTACGGATAGATCTAAGTGTATGGTGTAAAGGAAAAAAATTGAGCATAAAGTGTCTCTCATTGACTACAGTTATGAGTAGTTTGATAATTGGGCATTTAAATTTGGAATCGCTAATAAGGCACTTTACGGATGTGCATAAATTAATTTCCGACTGTAACCCATACATTTTTGGTATCAGTGAGACGTTCCTCAAACCTGACAAACTATTTGCTTTGGTGGGTGTACAGGGATACACTCTTTCTTGATGTGACAGACTACCAGCTGACAAAGGTGGGGGTGGTGTTGCAATATATGTCCACAATCCTGCAAAATGTAGACCCCTGGGTCAATCTGATGTGCATAATGGAGTTTATATCAAGAGGCCTGAATTTCAGCTAATTGAGATTCAAATTAATACATCGAAATACCTTTGTGTCATAGTATATAATCTACCTAAGACGGGATTCTGGTGAGAAGTTGAGACAGCTATTTTAAATTGTAATTCTTCTTTTGATCATCTTATTACGACGGGAGACCTAAATATAGATTGGCATGTGAAATCTGCTAGTTTGATTATCTTAAAAGAATCTCTTCAAGTTTTGGGATTAGAACCAGTTCGCTACAACCCAACTCATCATAGTGCCAACGCAGACTCTACGATAGATTATATGTGTCTTTCTAAATCTGTTGAAATTGTCAATTTTTTTCAAGTACAAGTTCCTTAAATCTCTAATCATGATAAAATATTCGTAAAGTTGAATTGTGCTGTGCCTTGCACTGATGTTTTAACATATTCACGGAAAAATTTCAGAACTTTTGATAAAGTTGAGTTTAGCAAGGATTTGTGCCAAGCTCTCAATCAAGATAGTCGGCTGGACGAATGTGTCAACACTAAGATAGCAGCTTTAACTGATATTCTTTTGACTCTATATGATAAACATGCTCCTTATGAAACAGTTATTAGTAAGCGTAAACCTCTACCATGGTTGTCTCCTCATCTTAAAGCATCAATCAAAGAACGTAGTAAGGCATAGAGAGAATACTAACGCTCTCCATCGGGTGCAACTCATACATCTTATAAGTCAATCCAAAATAGAGTTAAAGTGGAACTGAGAAATGCGCGCCATGCATACTATCATCTTAGCATTTGCAGAACCAAAAATATCTCTGAAAAGTGGAAAATTATTAATAGTATGGGGCTGACAAAAAGAAATGCAGACACATATCCCTCGGCAGTCTTTGATCTTGATAATGCTAATAGACACTTCGTTGGTGTTGGGTCTATGATACCTCTACATGATCTGTGTTATGTCTTCCCTCGAATAAACTCTGATGAAAGGTTCTACTTTCGGCATGTGACAGCAAGAGACGTTTATAGTGTCATCTCATCAGCAAGATCTAATGCTACAGGCTCTGATGGAATACCGTTAGGATATTTCAAAGATTTTATTGGACTATTGTTACCTACCTTAATAAACGTCTTTGATGCATCATTTTAGTCTTGCACGTTCCCTGAACTTTGGAAGATAGCTTTGATAAGACCTATTTCAAAGAAATCGGGGGCTATAGAGATAAAAAATTTCAGACCTATTAGTATTTTACTGGCACTCAGCAAGATACAGGAGGCCCTTGCCTATAGACAATTAATAGACTATCTAAACACTCGCGATCTGCTATGTACTTTTCAGTCAGGTTTCAGACCTGGATATAGTACGCAATCGGCACTAGTTAAAATTATAGATGATATTCGTGCTCATGCTGACAGTCATGAAATTGCTCTGTTAGTCTCAATTGACATGTCTCGAGCCTTCGATTCTGTTAACATAAACTTTCTTTGCGAAAAACTAGCTTCTTTCGGTCTGTCAGATTCAGCTTGCTCCTGGGTGAGGTCATACTTGACCGGGAGATCGCAGATTGTAGTTAATCGAAAAGGCAAAACATCTCAGCCATTGAATAGAGTAAGTAGAGTGCTGCAGGGCTCTGTATTGGGTCCTCTACTCTTTTCGTTATTTATTAACGATCTGCCTGATGTCTGTGAATGCTCTCATCATATTTATGCTTTTGCTTTTACGTGCATGGTCCCATCTCTGAAGCCCGCATCATGGTTGAGAAAGCAAACAACGTTCTAAATAAATTAAGTTATTGGTCTGACGTAAATGGTCTATATAATAATACTAAGAAATCTTATGTGATTTGGACTAGTACTCGTGGATTCAAGGCAAAACTCGCTTAACAGGATATCGATGGTTGAGAGGAAGACAATTCCAGCGTGACGTCACTCTGTATTATTTCAAATGGGGAATTTTTTTCACTCTGTGTTATTTGGAGCACTAGCTCGACTACGAAGAAATGCTTACTTCTCACCAGTGAGCACTCAACTTCTCCTGGTAAAGGCACTGGTATTTTCGATTCTGGAATACTGCCCAGTCTTATAGTTGGGATTATCTGCTGAACTTACGACCAAACTTAGTAGATGTAAGAATGCTGCCCTCAAATTTGTGGTAGGAATCAAAAAATCAGATCATATTTCGCCTGTATACTTTAGGTTTCAGCTACTTCCTTTTGAACTTCGATAAGAATTTTTTACTATTAAATTCGTCGCCTTCATACTAAGGTCTGGTCTTCCGACCTATCCATCGGAGTACTTGAAATTCAAATATTTGTACCAACCAACGAAGATAATAAGACATCTGGATCTAGTCATTCCCCTGGCTCGGCTTGACTTTTTTGCTGTATCCTTCAGAGTAGGTGCACTCAAGTTATGGACCAAGATACCAGTTAATATCCGAGCTTATTACTCAGAGCTGTCCTTAGGTGATAGGCTCTTCAAACTTCTTTGGGAGCATCCTAATTTATTAGAATAATTATCTGAGATATGGTTAATTAGTGATCTCAATTTAATGTATTAATAATTATGGAGTGGACTCTGCCTATTAATTACACACTGGCTTAGTTCTACAAGAATAAGTTTTAGATATATTTTTTCTAACATTATTCTTTTTTTCTTACTTCTATTTGAATATTGTTATATGATGATTTCAGTTACTTAAATTTTTTAAAGTGTTATTTGTTGATACTTAATTACGAGCAAGGGCTCTATAATTTTAAACGTATTTGATGTGTTGGCTAATTAGAATCTTGAGTCCTTAGCCACTGAAATAAAATTAATCCATGAGGGCACTCTCTATACTCTTAAGATCTAAAGGAAGTCAAAAAGTTCCATGACTTGGAATTTCTTTTCGAAGTAAAATTGATGCTATGCTAGCTCATGCTATTACCATAATTTTTTTCATTTTAAGAAATAAAATAATAATTTAACGTTTTAAGTAATAAATTTTTCTAGACTTTTCCAGACCGTCTATAAAGAAATTTTTTTTATTTTTTTCAAATATTCAATTTTTTTTTTCATCATCATTAAAATTTATATCCATTGAGTTTAACATTTTGCTACAGAAACGTATTTCTTCATGTAGATCTTTTTTTTGCCCATTTTATTTAGTATAGGAAAATTGAAGTATTAACATTATTTATTTTCTGTTTTGAAAATTTGGTGAGTATGTACAAGAGCTGAATTATTTTTATTAGTAGGAAAATCCTCTGAGAAAAACTTTATATATTTATTTCATATTTTATCATCCTAAATGTTTTCTGAGATTAAAAAACCAAGCAAACATTTGTCTTAATTGATATGGAAATACAACAGCACTTGGTTTTTTAAAAATGTCACGTATTTTTTAATCAAAGTCTATTAAATCCATTGAAATTGCAATCATTTTGAACGTTTCATACACTATTCCTTTATTTGTTATAATAACTTCGAACGATGTCGAACCAGTTATTGCAGTATTTTTATGGCAGTTTTTCTTCTTTCCTTAACTTTTGATAAATTATTAAAAATGTAGTTTTCCTGAATGTTCACATGCTTTATGGATTTTGCTTAGTCATCATGTATATTTAGTTTAAACCAAGCTGTTAATTGTGTATCGTAATTTCTTATAACACTTTCAATATTACTTTCTTCAAACGCAAGTTTTTGTTTGTTTTCAAGGTTAACAGCTAAATTTAGAACTACATTACTTCTATCACAATTGGAAATTCTTGCAATCTCCAAGCTACTTCCACCGGACCTACATATATAGAATTAACGTAACTGTTGATTTTATCGAATTTTTTTTGTCTTGGTCTTCTAATTTTTGAATTTTTATGAATGCTCTGTCACTACCTCTATGAATGTAGTCATAAATACATTATATACTTTAGATTGATGAACATGATTAAACGTTCATATAACATTTAAATTTTATCCACAAAAATTGATTACAAGGTCCAACCATTTAATTATCTACTAAAATTTTAGCTTTTGTCCAAGTTTTGTAAGTATGTATATCAAATATGTTCTCGGTTTTTTTGTATTGTGGCTAACTGGTTGTTTGGAATGTATTTTAAAACTTAGTAGGTTTGTAAAAGATTTTTAGAAATGTTTCGTTCACTTTTGATAAGAATTAATCATACGAGGAGTGTGTTGTATGAGGGCCGTGAAGAATGTGTTTAATGACTGATTTTGTAAGTTTTGCACTACCTGGACAAATTTTAGCAGAAATAAACGTATCAATTTGTTTCGACGTAATATTTTTTTAATAGAATGTAGAGTTATTGACACGTGTGCATGAGGTAGATCACGTTCCTGGAATTTAACTGCGTAGACTGTACATGTTGTAAAAGAATTTTGAATAAAAAATCTTGTTATACCAATCTCATTATGGTTTTCTATTGTTTGGAGACTTATAAACGTATCGAAATTGAAATAGTAAGAAGCTTAGTTTCACCGGAAATTGTTTATACATAATTGATTTATTACACTGATATGTCGAAGAATCAGGTAATAAAAAAAAAATTATTTTAAAGTTTCAGAAAGAACTATTTTATCATATAAAGATAAATAGTTAATCAAACAAACAATTTATTACTTGATATAACGTATAATCGACTAACAAATTAATAAACAGAAAACGAATATTAAAATTAGAGATAAGTAACGAACCATACTAGAACAAAGAGAAAGAGATTAATTCAAAATAAGAGTCGCTTGTAGTCAAGTGGATATGATACTGAGCTTGTGTGCAGAACATCACTGGCTAGATTCTCGAGGAAATTGTTTATTTTTTAATTTTTTTTTCAAGAATCAGGTGTGGGATAAAGCTCAAAATTTGAAAATTTCATTTCTTCGCATACGCGATATGCGATAGTGTGGAGTAGCGTGGTAGGGTTTTTGGGTTGTTGGTTACACACTTTCTCAAAGTCATTAAACTAAAACAGTCAGCTTAAAAGATTCTAAATTCCAATTTGACGTAAGTATCTATTTTATATATTAATTGGAAGGACTTTTCGTTTGAGTTATTGCTATTAGTCGAAGATTGACTTTTAAAAACAATAATCTTTTCAAAGAGCATACTGAAACTTCGACAAAGATTATAAAGAAAAATCCAATAGCTAAAAAGAATAAACATTTACATCAAACCACACACGTGGAAAAACTACAAAATTATATAATGGTAAGATTAGATGGTAAGTCCATTACTTTTTCCTCCATAATATTTTAACTGGAATACTGATTACATTAAAAACCACTTAACCGAAAATTGAAAACTTACTATAATGTAACATTATGGATACAGACTGTCTTACAGATTAGATAAAGACAATTTCCGTCCATTATGTGGGAGACAACTACCTCAACAATTACTTATAAATTCTCATATTGTAATTGAATGAATACATTTTAATCATTTAAGATAAAATCAAAAATGTTTCAAAAACAAATTTTACTAGGGATCATTAGATATAATTGCTAATGGCTCATCTTGTATTTCTAAAAATTTTAAAACAGAGAAGAAAATTTGAAATCTCTTGATGCTGCCCGAACTAAGTGTATCCAACTGAATACATCGGAAGTTCAAGATACACGCGGAAGCACAGTTTAGATGCAATAACTTCAATGAGAAAATGTGGTGGACCAGAATTATTTATGATAGTAACTTGTTCTCTTAAATAGAAGAAAATTAAAGTAAGTTTCATCCAAATCTCCAAAAGACAAAGTGTCCAAAGTAAAGTGAGTGGCTCAACATCGTTTGAAGACATTTAAACATAAAAAAAAATTATCAGACTTTTAAAGATACTGCAACCGTAATGGGTGTTATCCATCGTGATTCTCAAATCGAGAATACTTTCAGAAAAGCAATTACTTTTAGGTTTCCTAAATAACTTAGATAATTTTTCGCGTGGTTTTTAAGTCTGGAAAACATTCATAGTAATAAAATACAATATGAATATAAAGAATACTACAGAAGATTTTGTTAAAAATAAAGATAATGACGCTCATTTATATTTTAACTAAATTTCAGAATCAGAAGATAAATGATTCAAACGTTTTAATCAATCCATACCAAAATAAGTTTATAAAACACAAAATCTTGTGGATAGAGAAATGGCTTTTAGTCAAAAAATGTTTGACTTATTCTGTAAGAATTTAAATAATGATAAAAAAAATATTTCATACAATTTGCAAGAAAAATGATAAGATTTCGTTTACTGATGGTTCTGGATATTTAGGAAAAACTGATTTATACAAAACAATAAGGTATTATTTCATTCCTTAAGGTTACAAAATTTGTCAATGGCTTTGATTGGCATAGTATCATTGTTGCTTCCAAAAGGTATGACAACTAATAGAACTTCTAGACTTTTGTTTGATTAAAACAGTATAGAAAGCGTGTTCTGAGGACTCAAAAACCATAACAAACAATTACGAGAGTATGATTTGATTCTTTAGGATGGATAAAAAATAATTCCAAAAAAGATAAAAGAAAATAATTCAGAAAAAAATTAGTTACTATTAAAGAAAATTTTTTGTCAAACTTTTTTATTCATAAGAAACAGTAATAAACGTATTATTATTTAGGAAACTTTCAAATTATTATTTCTGTAAAGAACTATTTAATTATACAAAAAGAAAAATAGTGACTCAAATGAATAATGTATTAGTTCAAATAATGTATAATTAAACCTAGTTAATAGGTAAACAGTAAATGAATATTAAAATTAGTAAATTACAAATCAGACTAGAACAAGGAGGTAGATGGTGATCTATAATAGGGGTCTCTCATCACCGAGTGGATAGGGTACTTAGCTAGTGTGCAGAAGATCACTGGTTCGATTTTCGAGGAAAGTATTTTTTTGCAGAAAAAGGATTGAAATTTAAAAATTTACCTTCTTTGCATATAAACTTTAGTGGTGTGGTGTTGCACGATTTGGTCCACGAGATAAAATAAAAAATTTATTTTCATTAAACATTTTCTTTAGGTCATCAATCTAAAATCGTAAGTTTTGAAAATTCTAAATTTTTACCTTACATTTGTTTGTACTTTATATATTAGCAAAAGTAGTGAGTATCAACAGCTTTAGTACTTTTTTCTTATTACTCCTTGATTATCATACAGTTTAATGACTGCTACATCATGATTTATAATTTAAAATATGATTTCAACATTTAAGTATATTTTCTCTTTTAAGATAAAATAAAATATGCGATTAAACAACTACAGCAGATAGATTTTACATATTCAAATCACTGTGCAATCAGATAATCCGATAAGCTCGTATGACAAAGGTTGCTGCAGCAGAAAGGTATGAAGTACAACATGGACTATAAAAATAACAAGAACATATATTAGACAAAAATTTAAGGCCCTAGTGCTATTTAGTCAATACTAAATACTTACCACAACCTAAGCCAATAAATAGAAAATAAAAAGTTGTTAAGAAAGGTGTCATTTGCGGCAAGATAAGAGTTTGTTAAATTTCCAAAAATTTAACTCGAAAAAAATGGATGCCGTAATCTTACCTACAATTTTACTGTAATGCCTTAGCTATGATCTTAGATGGTTATTTATCGGGAAGATTAGTGTCAAATAAGCGGTATGATTTTGAAATTCTGGTAAAAGAATGGTCTTTTTTCCCATCTTCATTACACTTAAAAATCGCTACAACTTTGGATCAGGATGAAAATTATTGGAAAAAACCGATTGGCAAAGTTGTGGAAAATAAATTTTTTTCTAAACATGACAAAGAATTCCGAAAAAAGAAACACTCAATGTACTGTAGCATTACCTCCTAGGTGGTGGGGAGATCTACTGAAAATACACAACTCATGATTACAATGTAGGTCAAACGATAGTTTAATATACTTCATTTTTTTGTCCTGACAGCAATATGATTGTCCAATTTGAAAAACCTAAGTGCTTATCTTGACAGTAATATAGTTGTTCAAGTTCAAAAATTTGAGTTGCCAATCTTCCTTTCCATTGTAGAGAAATTAATAATCATTAAATATTTTCGGGGATATGAGTTCAAATTTTTTAGGGTGGGTACAGAGTGGGAATGAGCGGAGCAAGGAGGGTCAGGTGGCCCAATTTCACATATCAGTTGAATATTTAATTTTTTTAATTTTTTTTTTTACGTTAAATGAAAAAAAAACCGTGCAATTTTACTTGAGAATGAAACTTTACTATTAAAAGACAATTCATGCGTAAGATTCAATCCACCCACACCAACAAAAAATTAATATAAAAAAAAACACTACCATGAAAAAATTGTTTGTTGTACTCGAAATTTTAATTCAATATATGATGAACTAAATTAAGATCCAATCACCATTTTTAAAACTACATGTGATTAAAAACATTGAATTTCTTTTGCTGATGGCCCCGGACGCTCAGAAAAAACGTTTCTATATAAAATGTAAATTTATTATCTCATTTCTCGTGAAAAAAATTTTCGATCCATGACATGGACTGGCATAGCATTATTGTTACTTCCGAAAGGAAAGACCAGTCATAAAATATTTCGTTTACCATTACACTTAAACAATATAGACAGTCCGTTCCTGGAAACTGAGTCTCAAAAAAAATTGGGGAAAGTAGGTTTGATTGTATGGAATAAGGCTTCTATGATCCCAACAAAAGCCTTAGAAATAGTTAAAATAACATAACACTATTTATGTAACACAAATATCTATTTTTGTGATAAGTTGTTGTTTTGGGAATAGATTTTAGACAGATTCTTCCAGTTTTAAAAAATGGTAATAAAAACATGATTGTACAAGAAAGTATTAAATCATCATATCTTTGGACATTGTTTCGTATTTTAAAATGTAATGTTATTATCCGTCTAATTGACAAAACATTTTCTTATTCATTATAATTACTTTTTATTTTATAAAGGAAATAATTTTCTGTATCCTTAGCATTTTCCACGACTATACACAAATCTTAAGATCAAGGTTTTAAAAATTCTAGATCATATTTAAGAAAACCACTGTTTTTGTATGGTCAATTATGTGTCGCGTTATTTAAATTTTAAAAATTAAAATGTAACTTATATTCAAATACAATGAGATGATGATTTAAAAATAAAAAAACACCTTGTTTGGGAAG